>JAAAKQ030112743.1:0-14795 GCA_010016005.3 Zanna intricata
GGAACCACCGTTAGGTTATATCTTCAGAGGATGAGTTGAACGAATTGTAGCGTGTGTGAAAAATGCCATGCCTGACCAGGATTCGAACCTGGGACCTTCGGATGGAAGGCAGAGACACTACCACTCGGCTACGGAGGCCGGCAGATTAATTTTTGTTTTCTTTAATGAATATCTTTAATTGACAACTTCACCTTCAAGAAGGTTAGGGCCTCTGTCTTAAAACCTTCCCTGGAATAACATGAATATATCCTGCAAATTTGAAAGTAATCAGTCAGTTCTGATATGATGTGAAAATAAACAATCAGACAAACTTTTAGCTTTATATATACTTAAGATCAAAAAGGTTAAATTGTTATTAAACTGGTTTTTATTTTTTCAATTTATTTTTGTAACTTTTATAACACTTTTCAGCCATTTTTACTTCAGTTATAAGTCATACATTGACCGATCTCTTGATTAAACTGATGGTCAAACTTTTACTTTTATATGTATAACTGTATCAAGGTTCATAATAAATAACAGCTATTAACTGATAAAACTTTATTCATTAACGTAGAATTCACATACACAAAAAGAGAACAATAAAATCCTATTTTTAAATATTTATTATTTATTTATATTAAACTAATCATACTGAATTGGTGTTTGATTTCCTTTTGAAAAATGGAACTTGTTGTGTTTATTTGTCTTCTCAGCACGTTGCCTACGTATTTCATTTAACTGATCACCTTGTGTTAATTCAATATTTCTTCTGTGTTCTACTTCTTTCATTCCCTTTCTTCCTCTTAGCAGGGATTTAGGTAATCCTTTTGGATTACTTATTAAGTCAACAAAGTGTTTCTTTTTCATACCAACATTTTGAGAGTATCCAAGTTGTGAAGTTGAACTTGTTACTTTAGTACATTCTGCTAAACAAAAAAATTAATTAAATATTAACAATTTACATTTGCTAGTGTATTTTTGGCATTAAATTATATAAAATAAAGGACTTTGTTATGCATAAAATAGTTACTCTGTTGAATGATTAATTAAAAGATCAGAGTAAGTGAATTATAGTTGATTTTTTCAGCATTCTAATATCATTTACGTTTACTAATTCTGTAACTCTTATAATTGTTTTTTTTTTTTTTTTTTTTTTCATTGTATCACCATAGGTTCCTCTTCTGAAGCTACTACTTATATTGCCACTGTCCATACAAACGTGTTGTAATTTAACATGTTAGCTGCCAATATATGGTATACTACTGCACAGGGCCAGACAACAAATTTTTATCTTTTTACTTTTTGATTACTTGTAGATTAAGGTTATTTTTTTTATTTAAAAAGGTGTGAGTTTTCTCAAATAAAAAAGAAAAACATTGCTGTACACAGAAGTACTAGTATGATCTCCTGGAAATTTTATGTAGAAGTATATTCCTGGAAGCCTCACACCTCTTACAGATACTTGACAGCATGACCACAAGTATATTCATTCTTGTCTTTTACAAAAAAAGTCTTGATATTTCATAAAATTTTATCATTAAATTACAGACTAAATATTGTCTTTTAGCTTGTTTAATTATAACCATAAACTTGTGCACGATACCAAATTGAACCTCAACTATCCTCTTTTAAACAAATGTGAATGATCTACTGACTGTTTTATAGACTTATCTGTTTACCCTATCTACTTTATTACCCAATTTTTTAAAAAATTGACCTTATTGTAGATAAAATTTTAATTTATTATTAATTCATAAATTAAAACCGATTTCAAATTTGTGAGATATTTTACATTTCTTAGTTATTATGCAGTCTAAGCAGGCTATATGACACTTTTAGATTATCCAGACTTTAATTCATCTGGACCATGCCAGATCTATCTCATCCAGATTAATAGAGTTTATTTTTGTCATATTTTAATACTATGTGGACACTATTTTTGAAGAAGTCAATGTATCGTACAATCGTCCTATTTGCTCCCTAAAAAGACCCATGTACATTTGTTCAACTATCATTCTATTAACTTATTTAATAAGTTTATATAAAAATATTGATACCTTTTTCAAACATATCGTCATACAATTGTTTATTTTTCTTTAAAAAGTCATTGGAACCAGTCGGAGAACTGTCTCTTCTCTTCTTTTGCTGTATACTGTAAATGCCAGTAATGTGATGTGGTATTTTATCACCACCTCCATGATGTCTTAACCTGTTTTTAAAACAAGCATTTATAGAAATAATCTGATTTAATTCATAAATATTACTTAATAAGAATCTAATGTTGTCTTTATACCAAATATCAGTTTAAGATTACTAATTTCAAGATATTTCTTTACATTTAAAAGATTATTATCTCTCCTTATGACTGCTCCAACTTAATTAAAAAAGTACAAAATGTCTGAACAAAACCTATAAGGTAATTTTATATTAATGTTTTTTTTTCAATATTTATTCTATCTTTCTTTCTTTACAAATAATGGTTCTACATTTTTTCAGTCTGAATATTATTTTAGAAAGTACTAACATTTTTAAAGCTATTATTATTATTATTATTGAACAACTTTAGAAGAAAACCTTTAAACCTTTTGAGAAGATACTCCACCTACTCTAGGTAGAAATTACTTCACTTTTGAGCTCAGATGAAAGCTTTAGTAATTATTGGAAACATGTTCTCATAAATAATTACAGTAGCTCAGCTAAAACCAGAAAAGAAAGTGAACAATCATTAATTAACCTTTACTTTGTAATGTTTAATTAACTTGACTCCACACATGAAGTTAACTGACATCTTATGAATTCATTCTCATAAAAAATTATTCTAAAATTTGTATGATATTCAATTTCTTAAAAAAAAATTCAAGCAGGGGCCTTTAACAAGTTTCACAAAATCTATTTCTGTAATCTGTAGAAAATTTTATTTCAAGTTTTTTAATAATTGAAGTTTTCTTCTTAGCTTTCTAACACTGAAGTTACTAAGCCACTTCCACTGAAGTGATATACAAAGTTTCATTCTCAGATAATTTTTTTATTAAATGAAATTTGTTTTTTGAAACTGGGTAAAATTATTACCTTTTATTAAATTAAATCTTAAACAGTATATTTTAAAAATTTTATAGTTTATTGACTTATGAAATTTTTTTTTTCCTGTATCAAACAACTTCCTCAATCTGATTTTTAATAATATATTTATTTTGTAAACTCCTTTTTACTCTATCAGTAAGAACATTTTTATTCCAGCACAATGATGTATTAAAGAGATTACTGAATAAATAAAAAATTAACTGTAAAACATTATTTATTTTATCTTAATATACATTTTTTTTGATAGACTGAGAAATATAATAAATAATAACAAAAAAACTTCTATAGTAGAAACTGATCATTTTTCCAGAATATTAATAATAAATCTTTATGAGTTAATTGTTTAAAAAAGGTTTACTTCCTTACCTGTAAGCATGGCCAATACGCCACATAAGTGGTTCCATGCTTTCTAACCATGCCTGTTGCTGGCCAATAACACTTCCTGGTCTACAAATTCGTAGCCAAGCAATTGCTTCCAGTGCTGTCATATTATAATGTTTCATAAGATATGTTCCTATTAGTGTTCCTGTTCTTCCAAGTCCAGCCTGAAAATGTTATATTGAATTGAAAAAGTAAATTTAAAAGACTACATTACAGTATTATTATAGCAGAGAAAACAAAAATAAACTCAATCAGTAACTGGGTGAGATGTAAATTGATATTTCTTGCTATAGTGAAGACTAAAAAAATGTAAAGTTAATGGAACAGACTAGAAGATTCTTACAAAAATTGTTTTACTACCATTCAACAAATTAAATTATATTTTATCTGAAGTCAGAGCAAAAATAAAGAAAAATCATAAAACATTTTCTCGTTTATATAGTGATAATAGATTGTTTATAATCACAGTGAATTTATGCTTTGATCATTATATTCATTAACTAAAACCTCCATATATTTCTTTTTTCAGCAATTGTTTTTTTATTTTTTTTTTAATTTTATTATCTTGTTCCATTGATAAGCATTTTAAAATGTGATTAAGCTTATATTAAAATAAACTGTAGAAAGACTGACTTTCTAATTATTCAGAATTGCACTGTTAGATAAATATTTTAGATTTTGCTCTTATAGATCAGATCTTTTGGAAGGACAGTTTTCAACTGTTTAGAGAGTATTTTATTTTATATTATTGAAAAAAAAATTATGAAGCTTTCTTTTCTTATTTTATTCTATATTTCTTCTAACAATGAATCTGTGTCATTCAATATTCCTTTTTCCTCATTTTTAGTTTCTGTAAAAACAGCAGTATTAATTTTAACAACTTCAATTTATATCTGTGGATGTTATGAGTTTCTTAATTTTTTTCAATCGATTTTTTAAATGCTAATTCAAACTCAACAAAGTGGATGAACTGACAAAAAAGTATAAACTTGAAAGAGCATACACTTAACAATTAAACAGTTTTTCTGCTTAAGTAAAATATAAAAATGTATACTAAGTTAGAAATGAATGTTAGATAAATAGATGAACTAATAATTAATTATTACTAAATTATGGACATAGTTACTCAAAAAACTTTATGGAGAAGAGACTTTGGAAACTAGAAAAAAAGAACAAGGTATATCAGAAAATAATTAAGAGACTGAAGACTGTATTTAATAAAATAATTTTTTTGGGTATGTTTTATGCATCTGTTGGATGAAAAGGGTCTCATATTAATAATTTCCCAGCAGAGATCATTTACACAGTAGGTAATCAGATTCAAAAGAAATTATTTCATTTTGTGAATAGAATTTATGAGAGACTGGTCAGATTTTAAATAGTATGTAGTTTTTTAGTAATACGTCAAATAACATTCTTTCATACAATGCTCTAGATTATCTTATTATACTACTAAAGTTCTAATTTCAATAATTCTGTGATGATAGTTTTTGTTTTCGGGTGAAAAACACTTTGGTGTTATCATTGCCCAGGTATGATAATTATTCAAAAAAAACTGGACAGTTAAAAATTAATTAAGAAACTAAAAACCCCAACAAGCAAAAAATATCTCTTCAAAGTAGAGGGAAAAGACATTATCATATAATGGTCGCATGATGTGTAGCATATCTTATACAGGACAGTTGGGAAAAAAAAGTTAACATGCATCCATGAAGAAATTTTGAGATTTTTGAAAGATACAAGTTATTATTTCTTTATAGATCAGGATGAGGTGTTGGCTGGGAATAGATGTTCAGAATTTTGTAGGAGGTAGGTTGCATCGAAGATACCAAGAATGCTTTTAATAGTTGCTAAACTTAATTTATCAGTAATATTGTTATAAAGACATTTTTAAGACCTTTGTTTGATTATTGCACTAAAGAGAGATTTGAACATACTCGTATAAGAGGAAAAGAAGAAGAGGATAATAATGTTTGAAAAAGAGTTTCATCCCAAAATGATGAAAATTTTATGGAGAAATAGAGCTTCAATTATGGAGCAGTGCTGAGGATGAGGAGGAAAAGGTATGTTTAATAAATAAAGCTATATCTAAAAAAATACAAAAGATGTAGGATAAACAACTGGACTGGTCACATTATAAGGTATGGGGACTTAATTAGAACAATTTCTAAAGGAATTACTGGACAGGAAAAATCCTAAAGTACTGACAAATCAAAACTAAATTACTTAACCAAATAGTGAAGGATACCAACTGTACTAACTAGGTTGAATTGAAGAGATTCCCCTAAAATAATTAGACAATTCTGGAAATGAGAAATAGGATTCTACTTTTTTTAAAAAAAAAAAGAAATAAGTAAAACAGAATTAATTAATCAAGGCCTTTTATAAAAAGGCTACAACCAAGCTCTCATTCATTTCTTTCTGCAAGAAAATTATATATATCAATACTCTTTTCTGAAAAAAAAAAATAGTAATCGTACATTCTAATAAACTAAGAATTATAATCAACGTATGTTGTAAGTTATATGAATTTTTTCATGTAACATGTTACACTATCCTTGCAACTGTGCAAGATTGTAGACTACCCTGATCAACCTAAATTAGAGGCAGGCCCATTGGTATTAATTATTCCTTTCTTCTTCTCTTTCTTTCCTTATCCTTTATTCCTTCTTTCTTGGACTAAAGCCATTAGAGTTTGATCTTCTTTCTCTTATTCATGGACAAAAACCAAACTAGTGGCTGAGGAGCCTGTTGGCTAAAACTAGAACTCATATTCCTAATCTGTCTCTTCTTAGAACTAAATTTAAACAATGTACAAATGCCAGTTCATTCCATTATAGTAACAGTATTATCATCATTATTTGCCAAATACATAGTCTTATTTTACCATAAACAATCCCTGTTCAACTCAGATTTCATTCAAATTCTTATTAATGCACAGCAAAATGATTATTAGACTTTGATGAGTACTTATTTGTCAATAAGACATCCATTAATGATTGGGTAATTGTTGTCTGATTTACCACAGTAAAGAAATGTAATAACTGTACTATACAATATACTTGTTTCTGACAACTTATTCATTCTACATGTTACAGTTTGTATTTCATTCACTAAAGTTACATTTTTTCTAGTAATGTGTATATTTATTCTAGGATTTTAAATGGTTTCTAGCTAGCAAATGGGTTCTTGAATCAACCAATAATAAAAGTTCCAAATATTGAGGATGCAAAGAATAAGGATTAAAGAAAATAACATTGACTCATTTATTAATGGTAAAATAAATGTAGAGAATATGTTAGAAAAGCCCATACTGACTGAGAATCCTTTCATTAAAAGAGAAGTACAGAGTGCATCACTGAAATCCTGATCCATTGTCTAGCTTGTTCATTTCAAAGTTGTTAGCAGCTCCTTAGAAATACCATTGGCATTTATTATAAGATACTTTGTTTTTAGTATTTTCTAACATGAACTTAGTAATGGCTAATTAATGTTATGTATAAATATGAATACCTCATACCTTGCAATGGACAGCTATACCATGAGGAGTCTTTTCACAGATTTGCAGAAATTGGAAAACTATTTCATTTGTTGGAGTTGTACCATCTACAAAATATAACTCATGATGAGCTATTCCACACTGTGTAAAACTGTAAAACAACTAAATTTCTTTTATTCTTAGTAACTATATTTATTATTTACTTAATTAACATGATTTGATGTTCCTTTTAGTTTTATAAATAAATTTATACAATGAAAACATTATTTTGTACTTTTTGTAATATGGTATTTTATAATAGTACAGTATATTCTAATATATGTTACAGAATTTTTTAAAGTGCTGCTATCTAAAATTATACACAAATTTAGTTATCATAAATAAAATTTATTACTCCCTACTTCTAATTTAAGTTTAATGTTTTCAATGTGTAAATTTATTAATAGATTGGTTATTTTAAGCAGCTTGATGAACAATTCCAAAACAAATCAGTGAGTATAAAATTAGTTTAATTGATATTATTAATATATCACTTTTTCAATCATTATGATGGAAAACAGAAAAAAAATTGACTGAAAATAAAAGAAAATCTCTGTTTATGGTTCTATTAATAAAGTGGAACACACTATGCTAATATATCTATTGTGTTGAATCTTTTATACCTTTACTGATGTATAAAAATTATCAATAAAAATGATTACAAATTATTTTTTTTATCATTATTTTACAGTTTCTATCCCTTTGAAAATAAATTTACTTCATATATATATATATATATATATATATATATATATTTTTTTTTTAATTTCTGTTTAGTAGACGAATATATTATTGAAACAGTACGAATATCACCTTAAATAAGATACGGGTAGCTATCCCGAAAAGAACCTAATTTTTATAGTCTCAACATATCAATAAAAAAATAAAAATAAAATCAAAAATTCGCAGTCTAGGTACGTCATACTATCCACTAGGTAACAGTAATCTAACAAAATTCGCTCTTAAATTCTTTTCAAGTTCATTAATAAATAGTAAAAGAATCTCTCATTTCGGACCAACAATTTCTGAGATTTACGAGGATACAAATTTAGAGAAACAAACGGATGATGCTAAAGTATCACTTTTTACAGCGACTCATACACTTGAACTTGTGTGTGAGGTTTTGTGTTGTAGTAGGTGTAATCGAAGTTATACATGTTCACCGAGTTTCAGAATTCATCAATAGAGTGCAGCACTTACTGCAAAATTTGTTTGTTTCTTATTTTGATATAAAGTAATTTCATAATCCTTAAAAACTAAGTACTGAATTAAATTATATTAATTGAACTATTTATCAAACAATGCCTTGAAATCATTTCATAGGAGAGTCAACAAAATTAATGTTTATATCTTAAATTTATCACAAAAAAAAAAAAATGACACTGCGCTGCTGAAATCTCAGTTTTTAAATATATCTAAAACATCTTTTTTTACAGTAGTCGACAATTATTATTATACAAGTGTAATGTTAAAATTGTTTTTAATTTAAGTTCTTTAACAGTGAAATATTAGACAATGATATTTTTGTATTATAATTGTATAATACAATGTTTTAACATTTATGACACATGACGCAGATGATTAAAACTGGTCTTTCTCGAGGAACTTCGACAATTTGAGGTCTAACCAAATAAATTATATTTTAACGGTGTTATTATTATTATAGAAATATGCTAAATAAAGCATTATGCTTCTGAGGTTTAGACTAGTGACATAACAGGTTTAGACTAGGACATAAAAAAAATAATACAATACAATATCAAACAAAAAGAAAAAAAGAATGAAAAAAATATTAGGCCAATATGCCGATGAAAATTCAAAAGTCAATAAAGTAACAATCATACTACAATCGATCGGAAGGAATAGTTATTACCAATAAATTCTGCAGTATTTTATCCAATCGGCTCTTGAAAACCCAATTGATGGAGCATTAACAACGTTTTCAGACAAGATCTATTTATATAAAGACCTATTTATATAAAGAGGAAATACTTCTTTATAATAGTATGAAATCTTTGTATAGAAAACTCAAACATGTGACCACGAGGGCAACTGTCATAATTTCTTATAAAGATGGAATTGAAGTAGAAGAGTGCCCGAATATAATTATTCTAACTGGATATAATTCTCTTGTTCATTTCTGATAAACGACGAAACCTGGTCAGGTGATCTGCAGATGTAATGACTAAATCTGCCGAATAAGTACGCCTTGAGCCCTGGATACTATTAAAAAACTGCATAAGATACTTGTAGATAGGTAGAAGAGATAGAGACGAGGCTAAAATCAAAGTTAAAAAATTAAGCGAATGCGCAAGCAAAATTGGTCCTCAAATTTCTTATGAAAAAAGTAACTAATTACAAGGAGAACAGAACTTAAAGAACCGTTAAATTTCCGACGACGAAGAAATAAGTAGAGTTCAAAAACTATTTGGGAGAAATTATAACAGAGAATGTAATTGAATGAATAATAGTGTACGAAAAATTGAAACTGCCTATCATCTCACGAAGAACATTTACATTAAAAAATCCCTATCATGTGGCTATCCAAATTGAGCCACTATAAAACTATAGTCCCACCAGAAGCACTGATGGGGCAGAATATCTTAAGTTTTTCAGAACAAGAGATAGCAAAAGTAGAAAAAAGAATTCTAAGAAAAATTTATGGACTAAAATATGAAGATGGAATTTACAAAAAGTGAGCGAGAGCGGCCAAAACTGGCACTCCCTCTCATTTCCATTCAGTGTAGCTCACGACTTAGATAGCACGGTGATTCGTGTGTTTGTGTTTAGAGTTTGTCATGATAGAACGATTTAAGAAATAATAAATGTTTTTTGGACAATATCTACAAGTAAAAAATTAAAGTAAACATGTAAAAAAGTATAAAAATTCAATGTGTCAACCTCAGCCCGCGCAAAAGCTAGCCGGAAATATAAATTACGCATATCGTTGGAAAGGGGAGGTTATAGGCCACGCACAGGTAGCCCAATGTCCGGTGCCGAGCGGACGAGACTGTTTCGGGAGCGTCGCAAACCTGGCACGGCGCGCTCAGTGATTGACGCCGACAGCGCAAGAACCTCTACCGTTGCTTACTATGCCTTAAGTCTCTTACTTATCATATCATAGACCAATTTTGAACAAAATTGTCATCGAACATTAGTCGAAATAAATATCATGTACTATTTAGTGTTTGTTTTATGTTAAAATAAAATTTAGTATGCAGTCAATATCTCTTTTTATTTCAATCCAATACACTAAAAATGACTCGCTGACATACAGACCGACCAATTTATTTGTAGAATTGGCCAAATGAAGAAACTAAAAATTTCCATTGGGGACTTTAAGTTTTGTTCAAAAAATACGATGATGAATCTCCCATTTAACTCTACAGATAAGTTGGGCTGTCTGTAGCTCGGTGGAACTTCATCCAAGGTCTGTAACGTTTCACATTAAACCAACGGCCGTGCGCCCCCACACAGCCCCATCCGATTTTTGTGTTAACATAATTGTTAAAATAAGCTTCATCTAATATAAATTGTTATATTCGTGGATTTTCACATCAGATTGAGGGAATATTCCTTGAAATTTAAGACGATTTGATAAACAGAAAATTCTCCAAAGAGAATTTTCTATTTTTAATTATTTTATTTCTATTTAAATATTTATTACTACAGTTTATATGTATCTAAGTTGCTTATCTTCTTTTATTATATTTAATAAATTATGCATTTGTACAGGATAAAATTTGTTTCCATTTTTCTTGTTGATAGTGTTATGAAAAATATAAAAACTTATTTCGTTATCTTTAGCTTTAAAATTATAGTCTAAATAAAAATGTTAATATTTTTAGGTTACCGTTTAGAGTTATATGTTTTCTTGTTCAACCTAATAACTGTTTTAATATCATTTTGAAGAAAATAATTTATATAAAATTCGGGTGTGTGATAATAAATAGTCGGAGTATCGGATGGTCCAGAGAAAGCTAAAAATCGTCGAGGAAGCACCCAATTTATATCACCGTTTTCTATTTTCTCGATATGTTCATATTCGGCCAAATCAAAATCACTAAAATCAATAAAGCCAAGAAAAAAAGCTTTATCTAGCGCATTCAAGCAGTCTATTATTCTTATACGATAAGGAGAAGGGCCAATTGTTGCATCTTGGAAAGCCATATATGGATGTTTTGCACATAATAATAATCTGTTTACTTCTCTAGGTGCCATTTTTAAATAAATAACAGCAAATGATGCAATTAGAAAAGCTGCATTCGATCTCTTCCGTTGATCCGTTGTTGTGTAGTGAATAATTATCTGTAATTTATAAAAGATTCGTTATATCTTACTCTTTATTAAGTTAAATATAATTAAAAAATAAAATAAAACTATTAATTTTTAAATCTAATTATAAATTCGTTTAAATCTTTTACTTCACATATTTCTATTCTATTTCTAATCTATTCATTCTAGAAATCTATTCATTTTGTTTGTTTCACAGAATAACATATTTACATAGCAAAAATATTCAAATTACTTCTTCCTCCTTTAAACTTTAAATTACCGAAAACTTTTCGAATTTTTTGGATGAATAACTACAATAATATTATGAAACAAGCAAAAGGGTTTAAAATTGGATAAGAAATCACAATTGACCAATTCATTATCTATCGTAAAATAATGAACTTCAGGTAAATATTATAATTAGTTAATATTGTTCGGAAATCTCAACCACCGAAAGCCTTTTAATAAATAAATAGAAATAGCCAGCCTCTGTGGCGCGAGTGGTAGCGTCTCGGCCTTTCATCCAGAGGTCCCGGGTTCGAATCCCGGTCAGGCATGGCATTGGCAACAAAAAACATGTACTTTGTTCGCCTTACTTTGTATATGTTGATGACATTATCTTAATTCAAACCGTGATTTGGAAACCAGTAATTCTCCATCTTCAATATCTTTGTTGGAAGCTGAAATGTGTTTTCTAAAACAAATTTTTAATAAATAAAATCAGTTTCAGATTTTTTTTTCTCAGGGATAACATGAATAATGAATGTTGTATTAGTAAGGTTGGAATACATACCGGCTAAGATGGTGCAATCGCACAGATTTATCGGGGATTTTGTAGCTTGTATACTTATTAGAAACTTTTAGATCGTGGACATCTAAAACGGAAATATCCGTGTAATTTATGAATTCGAAATTTGTTAAAACATGCTTGTTTATATTAAAATGTTTTGAAAAGCGTGACTGTGCAAGACTAAAATGATCCTTTGGTGAAAAAATTATACTTGTGTATTATTTTCGATGGTGCCATAAAATAATCATTATCATTAGGTGTTTGATCCTAAAACGAATCTTAGAAGATTTAAGTAAAATAGTAACTACAAAGAAAGAAAACAAAGAAAAAAAATGATAAGTCAGAAAAAAAAACAAAAAAAAAAAAACACCTTCTTTGTCTTTAATTTCCCTTTAATCTTTTTTTATCGATCCTATCAATAAAGTTCAATTAACCATTACACGTTAACCAGTATTTCATTCAAGGTTCCATTTAACATCCTCCACAACCAAGTGGATATTTAAATTCTGAATTTAAGCAAAAAAAAAGAAAAAAAAATAATAAAGAAACGGCTGTTTACTAGTTAAGCAGTTAATTAAAAAAAAAACATAAATGTAAACTGCTCGTGATAAATGGACATCAAAATCAGAAACGTGAGAGAGAAAGGCTGGAGGCTTTTGAATTGTGGGTATGGAGAAAACGAACAAAGAAAATTAAAGATGAAGAAATAACATGGAAAGGGTTCGAGAAGTGAGATATTAATAGGAGAAGGTCTGATTAAAACAGCCCTAAAGTCGTAAGCGGTGACAAATAAGATTCTATAAAATAATAAAAATTATAGCCTGTGTATTAGGAAATGGGAGAGAGCATTTAGAAGTTGATATTCAGCTGGAAATAAGGGAGAATAGGTAATGGTGCAAAGGGCCAACCAAACGAAAGATAACCAAAGGGTGATAATGATTAAGTATATTTAAATAAATACTCATTGGAGTAAATTTCATACTAGTACAAAGTTTTCCATTTATATTTGTAGTAATAAAAACTTAAAGAACTCATTTCTACATAAATTAATCACATTTGTACATACTTGATATCGTAATAAAACAGACAAATTACATCTTTTTATATGAAAATACTTTAAATAATTTTCGTGAAGGTTTTGTTAAAACTTACCCTTGAAGTTTAGATAAATAAAGTACTAATATAATTTATACCTTTTTACTTAATGCTGGACTTTTAAGTTTCGATGCCAATAATAAGCAGTATTTATAAAGAGAACCGAGAGAAAGAGGTCCAAAATCGGAAAAGAAATTATTGTATACCAATTCATTATCGATAGTAAAATAATGAATATCTTGAGTATTATGCCTTTCATGGCTGTTTGAAAATGTAACAAAATACAGTCTGTTTTTCATTATCTCTGAACATTGTAGTGCATCTCGCTGAGACAAAAGCGCTTCTCGCTTCAAAGGTATTTCCATAGTACGAATAATTAAGAAATGCTGCAAGACGGAGCATTTCAATCAACACGACAGATTTCAACTTTACAAATTTTACGAACTGCCTTTTTGCAGTTCAATTTAGCAAATTTAGTTTTTCTTTTTCTAATATGATTACAAATACTAATTGAATTTTGAACTTCGTCCATTCGGTTGCTATGGTGACGTTTGAAAATAAATTTAAGTGTTGATAATTTTTATTTTATTTTTTGGAATTAAATAAAGGCAAATAATTTTTGGGACTATTATAATACTGATGGAAGATACTGTCGCAACCAATATAATTTAGATTTTTTGCATAGCTTTATTATGTTAATTCGTTGCTAAAAAATATTTACAGATTCATTCTGAGACCGACTCGCATTGTTTGAAAAAAAAAATACAAAATGCACTAAAATATTTTTATCTTAAAAATCGTGTGACTCCGAATATCGAACCACAAGTAAATTACATTACAAAAATCACGTGAAGAGGGGTTTTCAGCAAAATCCCTCAATGAAGCGTAATATATAAACTAAATGTTCATAAAATGTTTATAAAAATAAACACACTTGTAGTTATTGGGCTCACAAAGATTCAAGAGATCACAATAGTCTAGTAAAAAAAAAAACTAAATTAGAATCCTCACCATTATTAAACAATAGACAGATATAAACAAAATAGTAGCATAAAAAATTCACGGAAAGAAATAGAAGGGTACTTGGCTTCTTTCTAAATCTACTTTTTCTGTTTAGCCTCCGGAACCACAGCAAGGTATTATTTCAGAGGATAAAGACGATGATATGTATGACTACTCACTGAGGCATAGTAAAGACTTTTATTACATACTTGATACCGAACCAGTTGAAGTGTCACTCAGATATCTGAAGTCCAACACCTGTTATCCGTTTCAGTCATCGGACATCTTCACTGTTATGAAGGAGATTAACTGATAGAAAGTTCTCAAGATCTCATCTCATCATCTGATAGAAAGATCTCATCACGAACATAATACAGTCCAAGATAGTCGTAAATTTCCTCATTCCGAGCAAACCGTGGTGCCTCTGCAATAGATCCCGCCAGTTTGTTCTGAAAACGTTGTATTATCTCAACGTTACTTTTGTATGTCGTACTCCATAGCTGTATGCTGCATGTCCAAAACGGTTTTAGAATTTCCTTGTGAATATTAAAATCATTAAAAATTAGAACTACTAATATATATATATATATATATATATAAATTTGGTTAGCGCACACTTTGCGCCGTTTAATTTGTTTAATTTATGATGTA
>JAAAKQ030112743.1:14895-29854 GCA_010016005.3 Zanna intricata
ATATATATATATATATATATATATAAATTTGGTTAGCGCACACTTTGCGCCGTTTAATTTGTTTAATTTATGATGTAGAATATTCATTAGAAATCTTAAAATTACATTATAAATTAAAAAAACTGAGCATGATTAGATGTTAGAAACAATTTCAACGTCCACAAAAACAAATATAATTAATTTCTCGAACATGGTATCGCTGATATCTTAATTAATTAAATAACAATAACGATTAAAAAACGAAAAATGTTAATCTTAAATCAATTACCAGAAGTAATCAAAAGTAAATTTCGCATCATATGAAAAATGTCAAACATGATTAGGATTTGATGCTAAAATAATCTTCCATATTAAATGCTAAGATTTTATCTCTCTACTACATGATTATTTATAAATTTTAACCTCTATTAAAATTGAAAACAGCAAGTTTTAACAGAAAAAGAAATTAGTATTAATCATATTATTGTGTTGTAATCTATAACACAAGTCTGCAAAATTTGGGTGGAATATTTTTTAAGATTTTATAATTGATTCCTGTGTACATTTTTAACGCTGAATCCGATAATAAACTTTATTTTTTCCATCACGTCATGATTTTTTTGCAAATTGCAAATTTAAAAATTTGTAAAAAGTTGAAAAATTGATACTAAAAATATGATACTATAAAATAGATATAAAGCGTTAGTTTCGTAATAAATTAATATAATATATACGCTTTTGTGACTTATTGTATGCATTCTTATAGCTAATCAGTTGAGTGATCTGAAGAGGAGGTCAGTTGGGGATTGAGTTAAAGATAACGAGATGGTGAGGGAGCTTGGCCGACAGCTTGTGATAAGACTTAACAAGATGTAACATGTTTATTGGCAGCTATCCGCGCTCAACTCGTGCACCGTTCAACGACTATCGGTGCTCTTTCAACCATCAGCGTGTATAATCGAATTTTTTTCCGTCCTCGGTAATCAAACGCGTTTTTTTTTGTGGAAAATATATTTTCAGGCCATAAAGCAAAATTTCCGTTTTCAAAATGGCTTCAAGAGGCCGCAGAGATTCTGCAGATTCTTTTAGTTACATTTGTGATAAGTTAATGGAGGAAAAGCAAAAAATAAATATAACAACTTTTTTGACAAGTGACCTCACGTATTTTTGAATGAAAATACGAGATCAAGAAAAAACTTGGCCAATTCACTACTTATTCTACACATGTGTTGAAGGACGTAGACTGTAGTCAAAGGATGCAATAGACGGGTTTAGATTTGGAGTTCCAGTGGTGTGCCGAGAGCCTCACTAACGATTGTTGAAATCGTTGGTGTTGAAATTACACCAACGATTGTTATCTTTGTTCGACTTCGTGTTTACGGTTTCAATTTGACGAATAAACAAGAGCTGTCTATCCAAGTATGCCATTCGCTCTAAGCCCGGTTCCTCACGGTCCAGACGTATCAGTGCAAAATTAACCAAACATTTACTGAAATAGACGGTTCCACATGTGATTTAAATGAAGATGACATCAAGGAGTGTGAACCCGGAGATAGATGTGCAACGGAGCTTTATTCACAGCTTGTACTAAACAATTTCGTACGAGACTTACATCTGACCAAAGAAAATTCAGAACTGCTTGGTTCAAGGCTTAAACAGAAGAATTTTGTAGCTGTTAGCACCTCATTTTCCTGGGTTAGGTACAGAGTAAAGGAGTTTCTTCTATATTTTTTTGGAAGAAGAAGAATTAGTCTTCTGCACTGATAAACGTAAACTTTTGACTCGATTTAACATCGATTGGAGATTGTTCATAGATTCATCCAAAAGAAGCCTCAAACTTGTCCTTTTTAACAATGGGAATATGTATCCGTCAATACCTGTCGGACATTCCGTCCATTTAAAAGAGGGTTACTATAATTTGGAATTTGTTCTCGATAAAATTAAATTCGACAGTCATAAGTGAACTACGTGCGGCGATCTCAAAATAATATCGATGTTTCTAGGACAAAAAGAAAGATACTCAAAGTTCCTTATTTTTTTTTTGGTGAATGGGATAGCAGAGATAGAAAAAAATATTGGATAAGAAAATATTGGCCAAAAAGAGCTTCATTAGAATCTGGAACCAAAGATGTGCTCCGAAAAGCTCTCCTAAATCAGAATAAAGTTCTCCTTCCACTTTTGCAAATCAAGTTAGGTTTGATGAAGCAATTCATCAAAGCTTTACCAAAAGAAGGTAAATGCTTTATATGTTTAATAAAACATTTAATCTCTGACAAATTTGTAGTCTTATCAAGCGCAAAATAAACAGCGTGTCTTTACTGGTACTAACGTTAGAAAACTTCTCAAAGATAGTAACTTTGAGAAAAAAATAGAAGTTGCAGAAAAGGAAGCCTGGGATGCCTTTAAAGACGTAGTAACCAGGTATCTAAGCAAGAACAAGGATTCAAACTTCAGATCAATCGTTGAGAACATGCTGCAGAAATACTAAAATTTAGGTTGTTCCAGAGCTTTTTTTTTGAAGGTTCACTTTCTAAATTCACATGTGAATTATTTTCCTGAAAATCTGGGTGCCTTTAGCGAAGAGAAGGGTGAGAAATTTCATCAGGAAATAAAATAAATGGAAAGGTCGAATCAAGAAAAATTGATTACTACAAAAATGGCAGACTATTGCTGGATGTTATACCGAGATGAACCCTGTAGAGAACATAGAAGGAAAAGCGCGAAGCAGAGTTTAAGCTGTCCAAAGAAACATCGACACATGGAATAAAATTCTAAGTATTTTACGTACTTTGTCATTAAGGGTGGGTAAAGAGGGGAGTGGTTTCCAAAGGCCACCTTAAGACCTGCCTTATAACAATTAATTAAAGATGTAAAAATAAGTTCATTTATAATAATAGAATTATATAACTACTATAGTAATGTAATATATTATTATTGTAATTAATTATATAATTTATAATAGAAATTAAGCTTATTTTGTAGCAATTTTTAATAGAAATTAAGGGGTCAATGACTCACCCCCCCGCCGTCATTCAAACCACTCAACCGTTTCGCTATCAGACTGCATAGTATAAGTCAAAAAGTGAATATTATATTCATTTATTATTAAAAAAAGTTTTACATCTATTCTATTGTATCACATTTTCGCAATTTTTCAACTTTTTAGAAATTTTGAAATTGAGATTTGCGAAAAATCCTGACTTGATGCAAAATCACAAATATCACTTGTGGTAATCTAAACGCGTCTTGCTACTCAGCATAGAAATGACATATACCATCGAAAAGCGTTCATCAATGCTGTTGAAATGAATAACGTAATACATATTAATTTAAATGTTAATATAAATTGTAAATTTACTATACTTGATTTAAATTGAATCTTTAAAATTTTATTTAAATAAAATTCGCACAAAAAAATTGAAAGTAAATTTTTTATCATAAAGACAATGTTACCAAAGGTTATGAAAAACTTTAAGGAAAAAAGAAACAGACTAGTGAACATTGTAAGGAATATTTACACTTTTATAAATTAGGAAAATAAAAATAGGCTTAACTACTCTACTCACACTAAAAAAAAATTAACGTAAAATTTGAAATATAAATGATAAGTCAAAACAGCATGTGATATAAATAGTAACTAAATACTTTTACTCTGAGATGACGGAATCGATTGCTATGGTCATTTCTCATAGGGCATATGAGAATGAAAATTTGTAGCGTATGAAAAATGTCATCCTTAACCAGGATTTAAACCCAGGACCTCTAAATGATAGGCTGAGGCGCTACCATTTTATCTGTTAACATGAAATAATTTTTTCATTTTCTTTTGGTTAAATAATTTTCAATGGTTTTGTTTATAATCACATTATACTAAAAATTGTTTACAAAAATTTTACTTAAAATCTAAAACTTGACGGGCATTTTAGTTTAGATATTCACGCGCGCGCCCCGCGCGCACACACACACACACACAGAGTGAGAGGGGGGATAGAGACAGACAGACAGAAAGAGATACACACATACAAACACCAAGAAAAAAAAATTTATTCATTTATTTAATAAAATTTATTTTAATAAGTAAATAAAGTATTATTAAAATAACTAAATCGATTTACACATTTCCTTAAACGTACTTTCTCTTAGTATTTGTCGTTGATGATTGTTAAAAAATCGAAACGCCGAAAATCGAAAGTTTTAGATTTAAAAAAAAATTTTTTATAAAACGATCACCATCTTTTATGTTCGATATTTAATCTATATCATAAATATTTACTTAAATATTCATTAAGTATTGTTGTTTATTATTAGAGGAATTGATAAGTTTGTTTTTCTTCAACGTTTTCCTTACATTTTGTCTTTAAACAATTTATTATAGATATATTTCGTAACGTATCATATAAAATATATTTCAATGTATAAGATATTAAATATTTACATATGTATTTTCGTTAAACAATGCGAACAAAGATAAAACTATCAGATAAAAATAACGCTTACTGCCGGTAAGAAACAATCTGACTTGAATGTAGTAATTGTATATTTACTGATGAGAATGATTACATTTCTTTATTCTTATAGAGTAATTATATTTTGGGTATTGTTTTAATCTATTAACTTAAGTATTTAAATTCCAATAAAAGTAATATTTGATAAGAGACAAACACTTCAAAAAATATCAGAGCCATTCCCAACGACAACAAGAATTTCAGGCTTAAGTTTACTAAGGAAAGTAATGAATAAAGAAGATCTCCGTTGGGATCATCTTCATTGTAAATTTGTATTAAAAGAGACACATTTCATCAGTTCATCACCGGAATTAGCTGAATAACGAACATCATTATTCTTAGAGAAAGTAATTCTCTTCAGTATCATTTTTATCTCAATTTTTTTTACATAAGTTACAATTATATAAGATTAAAGGTAAAGGAGTATAAATGTATAAAGGTTACAAAGGAGTAAATTGATGAACCCATTTATGTGGGATTTATTTATGTTATTCTTCATGAAAATTGATATATCTGAAAAAATAAAAATAAAAAGTTAATGAAATTTATTTAAATATACGTAAAATTCAAAAGTATTCACATTTATCATAAATGGAAAGATATGAAGTTAAAAAAGTGAACAAACAATAAATATTTAGTAAACTTAAAAATTAAGCTTGTACATTATAATAATAGTTGGCAGTACGGAATAAATATTTATTTTTTCTGGTGACTTTTTTTTTTCTTATCCGGAGGTGAAGGAATGCCATTTACGCACGCCACCAAGGGATTTGTCGGGCTCGGATGCAGAACGTTCTCCGTCCCGGGTTAGCTAACAGGCTTACAGGCTCTGATGTTGTAAGGCAAAATATGACCTGCCCCATACCGACTAAACCGCCCTCCCCGGACTTCTTCTCCGTCCCGAGACCGGACCCGCAATTAAGCATAACGCAGTCTCGGGGGGATTATTCCGAAGTTTCCTCGCAGCATCTTGTACTAACCTTCAGTACGTCTATCTCATGACAAGTAAAACAAATCTTACACTCACTCCAGCAGAAGCACACACTCACATTTTTTTTAAATAATTTTTTATTTTATTTTTTTTTTATTGTAAGTGTATGTGTTTGTGTGCATGTGCGTGTTTATGTCAGTGTTATTGTTTTGTATGTGTAAGTGTGTACGTGTGACGTGTTCCCGTGGGGTCAGGGAGACTCGTGCCTCATCATCGCAGCCCATCCCAGCAGGGGACGAACTACGACTCCGCAGAGGGCTGTCCCCTTCCCCCGGGCCTCCTCGAAATGGATTTCGTCTATATCAATATCCGCGCCGCCTTCTTCTTCTTCTTTCTCTCTCATAATGGCAGAGACAGTTGCCTCAACTCGTGACCAGTTGTAAGAGGACTCCAACATGAAATCAACGATGTTTTCTGGCGTGAGATCTTGTATAACACCAGCAAATCTCAATCCCAACCATCTCCCACACAAGAATGTGTGTTCGGCCGAGTCGACACTAGGACAGTAGTGGCAGATCGGGAAGGTCCTCCTGCGGAAGCGGTGCAAGTATGGGTTAAAGGCACCATGTCCTGTCAGAATTTGAGTAAGATGATACCCAACTTCACCGTGAGGTCTCTTTATCCATTTCATCAAGTCACGGATGAGTCGCTTAGTCCATGCCGCTCTTGGCCCAGATCTCCATAGGCCGATCCATTCCATAATGGTTTGTCGTATAGCTTCCGCCTTTTCAACACCTCGCGCTCTCGATGTGCGTTCCTCGATAAGTAGTTGAATAGAAAGTACACTAGACAAAGCGCACGCTGCATCATAACTGACCGTCCTATGTGCCGATACGTCCTTCAATAGGAGTTTCTTATCGACTAACTAGTCGAACTGAATTTCGCTTTATGCCCACTGTGTAGCCCCGGACAGGAGCAGCATATAACATTATGGAGACAACCGAAGTCAGGATCATCCTTCTTTGAAGATCGAGGAGCACGCTGCGAGGACATAAATTTTCGTAACTCTTTGGTCACCTTATCAGCATTGTCACGGACATATAGGACGTGTTCGCTCTACCTTAGATTATTGTCAATAATGACGCCCAAATATTTGGCGCGGTCTACCTTCTTTATTAGCGAATTTTCCACGTATAAGTTAATAGGAGACAGTCTTCTCCTCCCAGTTAGTAGGACCATTTGTGATTTCTCCCGTGCGATGGCCAAGCCATTACTTTTCATCCAGTCATTGATAACTGACAGAGCAAAGTTTCCTCTCTCGGACACCTCTAGTTCAGTTCTGCCGCCGATCATCAATGCTAAATCATCTGCGTACGCTATTAGGCTGATGTCCCGAGGTAATCCAGGTCTTAAGACTCCGTCAAAAACTGTTATCCAAATTAATGGCCTCCAAAACCGAACCCTGCGGTATACACCAAACAATTGCCAGTTCAGTCGCCTCTCGACAGTCTCATCTGTTGAATGTCTGACCGTAAGATACTACGAGATCATCCTAAGCAGATAATGACTTACAACCCTCTTTAAGGGCCCAATAAGCAATGTCCCATGGGACAGATCCAAAGGCATTCCAGACATCCAGCAAAACGAGAGCCGGAATGCCTCTGGTCCTCCATGTGCCGCTTCGTACCTCGGCGGCCCATCTAGTCACATTGTTTATGACCATGACCATCGATTTGCCCTTCAAGAACCCATATTGGTTCTCGTGCAATCCGTTACTGCTTCTCAGTTCTTCCATAATTCGAACAGCGATTGCCCGTTCCACTGCCTTGGCAGTACTGTTTAAAAGACAAAGGGTTTAAATAGATCTCCGTGCTAGGTCCAGTAGCAGCACGTTTGGGAATGAAAACAATTCGCGATTCTTTCCAGCTGCCTGGGAAGGTCCCAGTCACCAACTGATCATTAAAAAGATTAAGAACCTCTCCAGGTATTTTACGGATTAAACCCATCTAAACCCTTTAAGCTGGGATTCCGTCAGGGCCTGGACTACCTGTTTTTCTTAAGCAGTTGATGGCGTTCGTAATCGCCTGTATAGTGAAGTTTCGTCTTACGAATACATCCGGGGAGTCAACAAAAGTTTCCTCACACGGGAACAGCCGGTGTAATGCTGTCTTAGTATCCGCCTCGGAAAGCAGAGGTAGCCTACGCCCAAATCACTGCCATATGATCACTGGCCGTACAGTCCTTCAGTATCGACCAGGTGAGGTTATCAGTTTTCCAACGGTCATTTACCATGTCTAGGTCCAATACAGAAGTGTGTCCCATAGCCGCATGGGTTTCAGTGTTATTCAAACAAATGAGTCCGTTCGTCGACGTGAATTCAGTCAGTATATCACCTCTTCTGGTGCTGAAATAGCTACCAGAAGCGACAGATTTCGCGTTGAAATCGCCAAAATCTCTTATTTGCGCTGGAGACCAAACGTGTCAGGTCGTCAATATGTGCCGAAAAGGTGTGTCCAAGCTGCAATTTGGGGATATCTACACACCAGTAATCATTGCATCATTTCACTGTCTAGTTCTATAGTCACTATGCCATCTCCACTGTAGTAAAAGGACCAACCAAAGCAACCAGAGCAGTCGTCGATGGCGACATCACCACTGTTGTCCAGGCACACTGTGTTTTTAACGCTGTGTTTTTGTTTGTTTCAGATACAACCACGAAATCAGCCCTCTGAACTTTAGCAATCTCAGCTGTTTAATTAAGTGATAAATTGCTTCTGTTGATATTCGTCAAAAGTATTCTAACCATTATGAGAAGTTGGCGTGTCCAAGCCTTCGGCGCCGTGATGTTTCTTATATCTGCGTTCAGGGCAATCTATTTGAAAAGACCCTTCTTACCACACGAAAAACAAGCCCGACTCCTGTCTGGGCCCTCGAACCTGTTGGCTCTGTGCCCTTGAGCTAAACATTGGAAGCACCTTTCATCCAACTCAACAAGAACTATTCTGTAGTTAATCCAGCAGATCTTGATTCTTTCTCGTTTACGGATAGTGTTTGCAACATCTGCCAGCAGTAGTACGGTAGCTGTTTCAGTGCTGCCGTAAGCATCCCTTATAGTGATGCTGGTCAACTGATCTTCTGTCAATCTTGTCACCGGACTGAGTGCGGCAGAGATGTCAGCTGAAGTAGACAGTGCATCTATGTCCTTAATTACAACAATTTTTAGCCGTGACCGATTCACACACCTGATCTGTACTTCCGTCACAGTCTCCGCAACTTTCTTTTGAAACTTCTTCACGTCTTCGCCTTCGTTATTAATTCTGACGAGGACTTTCTGACGAGGACTGGATTGGCCTTTTCTGATTGACTACATGGCAGGTACTTCGCCACTAACACCTTCTTTAACACTTTTGAGAACTTCACAGAAACTCTTCCCCTGTACTTGTATTATTATGGTCTTGGTAGGGGGTCCTCTTGGCCTTTGTCAGCCGATGCAGAACGCGTCTGTCACCATAAGAAAGAACTTTAGTCCTCCTATCCTTGCGCCTACCTGCATATTCCGCCAGCTTTTTCACAGTTGTAGTGAGGGCGTCACTATCAGAACATAATACAAGGTCCTTACTAAGTTAATAGACCCTACCCATGCATTTCTTCAGTTCAGTTATGATAGTGCTGAACTCAAGTTTACATTCTGTCACAATGACGTAGCTTGTGGGCAGGGTGTCCTCAACCTCGTCCCCCAGTATAACTACAGTCTCAGGTTTGAAGGCCAGTAGTTGCCCTGATCTCAGTTTGCTTCTTGTGCCAATGCTTTAACAATGGGCCCTCCTCACGATCTTGGATATATTCGTTCCTTCTAAATTATTAAGGTCAACAATAAAGACTGGATCCTCCGTAGTGATCTTGGCCATATCCTTAAGTTCATCAAGTTGTCTGTACCTGACCCTATTCCATCTCATCTTAATAACTTTTTCTATTTCATCAGCTCCAAGTTCCTTGTCAAAATATTGACTAACGTCGTCTTTGTGAAGAGGGCCAACAGTCTGTGTGGACTGGTCTACCTTATCTACATCGGCATCGGATAGCCGCCTATCCGCTTAATTACACTTCGCAGTTCATTGTCTACTTGCTTTAGCTCGCGTTTAGTATTTGTATCTACATTCTCATTTAGAGTGGCTGCCAGTTCTTCCAAACGCGTAATGAGAGCTAACAATTCCTCCTCGGTGTCGCTCGCTTCTGAGCTGGGGGGACGCCTCCATTTCCGGTCCTCTTTCGGTTTCTTGTCCATCTTGGACGTCTCCGCCTACATTTTTTTTCAGTAACCGGTCTAATTATAACTTCCTTCTTGGAGCCAGCTAAGGGCTTCACCGGGGAGTGCTCGAGCGCTCTGCTTGGACGAAATGGGTCCGGGATATACATATCCCGAAATTGGGCTCTAACTCCTTTCCGAATGATTAGTTTTGAACTACTCTGTATGTAAAATAAAGAAACCAGGACACTACCATATCAGCACAATAATTATTTAAATAATAACAATAACTTATTACACTAAGCTACAGCAGTATATGTTGTTAGCCACAGATAATTTAATTTAAATTAAATTTATTAGGTTATCAGCTTTTATCAGTTCAAGTTATATTAGTAAATAAACTAATTATAACAATGTTACCTTAAGATAACAAGCTACCCCGTATCGTAAACAACTCCATGTAAATACGTCAGTAACCCGCACTAACTAGAAAAAATAGCAGTCATACAATTATAATCCTTACTGCCACTGGTAATAAGGTCAATAAATTAAATCACTCGTTAAAAAGTGAATCCATTTTCCAAAACTCTATTTAATATTAAAAAACATCCAGTCAAATCCACCTAACGTTCCCAATCGTTGAAATCCGAAAATTAAACCTTAAATCCGAAAACCACAAGAAAAAGCACACAGCGCAAAGTAAGACGACCCGCACACCAGAGAAGCTCTAACTTGACTTTTTGTTTTCTGGTGACCTATAACACCATATATTTACGGTATGGTAAGGTAATATTATACTAAATGATACGCTCATTAATTTTTTTTATATATCAGTTTTAAGATCACTGATTTTATTCGTATCTAATATTTTCTATAGCTTATTTATTGAAAGTTGAAAACTATAACATATTTTTTCTTTAACGTATTTTGTTTTTACCTCTTATGTCAGAAAGGAATGTAATCAATTATTATGAGGATATATTTATATTATATAATATATATTATATGCGTATGTATGTATATATATATATAATGGAAACCATTTTTTAATTAAAAAAAAAATTAATTTAGGTTTATTCAGTAAAAAAGTAAGAGTTTAATATTTAGTGAAATCGAATATTTTCAATTAATATTTCGAAGAACTCCAGACATATAGGAAACGGTAATTAGCAGCATATGAAATTAAATATGAATTAAAAAGGGAAAAAAAAATTTGTCGAATAGCTATTTTTTGAAAAAAATGAGCGATAACTGGGAAAAAATTGTTCGACATAGGTATGGATAATAAGAATTTTATGATAATATCGATTGTACTGATGTTATTCAGAATTTGGTTCTGGTGGTTAGTATATCGTAGTCTCAGAAGGCTATCTATTAATGTATCGTAGCCAAATGCGACTCTCGGAAGGAAAGCCAGCTGTTGAGTGTTGCCAAACGAATCTGACCTTTTCTTTCTCTTATCTTTCTCATCTCTTTCACTCGCACATTGCCGGTCAACCTAGCAATGTCCAATTCTTTTCTTTGAAATTAAAGTGTCAGCCGTTTCCCGAAATATAATTTTTTATTTGCAGCACAATAAGGAGTGTTATATATTTAGGGTGCATG
Organism: Zanna intricata; assembly: GCA_010016005.3. Lineage (NCBI taxonomy): Eukaryota > Metazoa > Arthropoda > Insecta > Hemiptera > Fulgoridae > Zanna > Zanna intricata. The sequence continues at coordinate 26,162 of JAAAKQ030112743.1, forward strand.
TATGAGTATGTATGTAATTATGTCTGCATGTTTGTTCCACTACAGCAGCTCATCGACAGAGCCGATTTAGATGTGTGACTACACGCTGGAATTCTTACGTTACCCAGAGTGTCATAGGTTTTATATATATGTATATATATTTATATCGTAGTGGAAATTTTCCGGATTAATGAACTGTAAACTGTGAGACTCTATCACTGTATGACCTGGGTTTGAACTGAATGATTCAAATCAACTGAATGAATAATATTATAACAATTATAGAGTTGAATTAGAGTTAAATAAAATAAAATTAAATAAATTTAAAAAAAAATATTTTTGATAATAATAGACTTCCTTTAGGAACTGCTCATAGGTAGCACTCATTATACTCACACTCACTAGAGTGGTGAGGTTTGCAAGCACCTCGTGCAAGTCTAGTCCAATCATTACCATAAACTGGTAAAAAATGGGGTGCCCTGGAGTGCTGTTTTGAGAGTTGCAATTGGGAGCTCTTATAATATCTCTGCATACAATCGTCCGATTTTCAAAATTCAAATGGGGTATTTGCTTGAACGCTAACTTTTTCATGCATCAGGTACACGTTCGATCGAACAGATCATGGATATTGGGAAATTTTGTTATATCTTCACAACGAATCTTCCGATTTTCAAAATTCAAACGGAGTATTTGCTAATATAATCACAAAATCACAATGGTACCAAACCAGAACAAAAATTAACTGATATACTCAGAAATTAACCATATTTACACAACTACCGAAAAGGAATGTAATGTATTTAGAGAGTAGTTTTTAGTGCGCGCGTGCGCGTATGTGTATACGAGTATGTCTGTTCTACCAGCAGTTCTACAGCTGTGCCTATTTCAAAATGATCCATTATTCATATTCTCGTGGTATTCGTTCGTTTTCTTTGATTTGAACATTAATAGCGCTTCATTCACAAACCCGTCAACTGCCGTTCCTGCACGACTAATAAACTAATCTTTAATTTCTTGACGGCCTCCGTGGCGCGGGAGGTAGCGTCTCGACCTTTCATCCGGAGGTCCCGAGTTCGAATCCCGGTCAGGCATGGCATTTTTTACACACTCTATAATTCATGCATCTCGTCCTCTGAAGATATATCTAACGGTGGTTCCAAAGGTTAAACAAAAAAAAAATCTTCAGTCTCGACCAACAGGCATAGGCATAATATCGTCAAGAGTTTCATCAATCCATCTTTTTGGGTTTTAGTGGTTAGCAAGAATACAAATTTGGATCCCGGCCTTCCTGGTTCGAGTGGTAGTGTTTCGGTCTTTCATCCGGAAAGCCCGGGTTTGAAATCCGGTTCGGTGTGGCTTTTCACACCTTAATCTCATTCATTGAAGCAATGTCTCACAGTGGTCCAGGTGGCTAAAAACAAAAAAATTAAATAAAAAATAGAAGAAAAAGAAAAATCCATATTTGGATGAAACTTTCTGCACAGTTAAAGACTCCTCTTTAATTATATAGGGGAAACTGTATTCTTACTAATTTTAAGAATAACAACAGTACATTGTATAACTTTTTGAAAAGGAATTAAAGGTTGATCCTTTTCTAAAATATTTTTGATTCATTATCCAAAAAATTTTCTCATATTAGAGACCATTTTCTGCACTTGGCTATGAACCATGTCCCGACCAAAAATTACCCAGTCGCGAACAGGGTGAGTAACAGGCCTTGAAGTCATTGCACGCTAAAACCAACAGTTAACTAATTATTATTGAAAAGTACTGTATACGTTCTACGGTATATAAAAATACTATGTAGAAAATGTACAGTTGTATGTACAGACTGGTGTAATTTCTGGCAGTAATAGTTAAAAATACCGTTTCATATTACTGTTGAAAAGTGCTCAAGAAAGGCAAGAAGAATTAAATACAACACAATCGCCCTCCATACAGTAGCTAATTAACGGCTATATTGATTCCACAGCGTGATAGTTCTGTCTGATAACAACGAATGATCTATATGTTGCTATGGACAGAGTCAATACTCTTCTACCATGTCATTAAGAGAGAGCGAGAGAGCATACGTTAACGGCCAGAACCAGACTTTAGTTAGCCATTATTAGTACAGTATTGACAAATAGTCAAATAAGACGGGACTTGAGAATTTTCCTTGAATTTTTTGCTTGATGACTTAATTTCATACATTAGCCTAAGGTTTGTCGGGGGAATATGGAAATTTAATTATTTAACGTATGAATAAAGTCATGGTTGACCAGGATTCGAACCTGTGATTTCAAGATTAGAGACCGAGTCGCCTTGATTTTTAAAAATGTTTTAATTTACATTTTTAAAACTTAGTATAATAGTGGGGTTAAATCTTTATCAGTTAAGTTTGAAGCTATTGATGCAATTTTAACTCATTGCTATCTAAAAAACTGATTGACGTTATTTTTTGACAACAGTATAACGTTACACAATTTGTTTGGTGAAATAGTTAAAAGAGACTTATTTTTATATATTGAAAAATTGGTAAACTGATAATTTTTCTTACATATTGGCGACTTTAACACAATTTATGCTTTCTGTTGCAACCTTGACTCTACCTTACACTATCTTGAAATTCATTGACATTTAAATCTCTTTTCCTCATTATTTAAAGCATATGATTCGATTATGTTTTGCAGGGCTTCCTTTGTTAACCTTTGCTACTGGAAACGATTCCAATAACCTTTCTTTTTATCAAGTCTCATCCAACTAAGGATACACCACTTAAACGCTTAGCCTCTACACCAATTATTTCAGTGACTGATTCTATTCGAATTCTAATTCTAATTTTTTCATTTGGTATTGGATCTAAAACAATTTTTTTCCACGGGAGTAAGAAAAATCTACTGTCAGATGTCCAGCAGCCCGTATTACTGGGTGTATCAGGTTTCCTGCCAAAAATTCACTAAGCGGGGACTTATTGAAAAACCTCCTCAAACAACATAAATTATATAACTGACACTACAACATCATTTCTATGGCTGTTATTTGTTTTGATTGAGCTCTCTCATTCTTCTTTATAATATATGAATGTTGCAAAATTCTCCATGATAGCTTTATTTCTTCGAATTTTCTGCGATTATTATTTGTGAATTTCATAAAACACCATGAAGCTGTATAACAGCAATTTTTTCTCTTAAATTATTTTACATAACTTCCCACTTATCTTTCACAATTAAAAACAATCATTCCTAATTTAAATAGCTATTGTTTGTTAATTAGCAGATAATTAAAATATCTTTGTATATTAAAGATAAAATTAGACGGACAATAATAATAAAAAAATATTAGCTTTTCTGCAGTAATATAGTCTATTTTAGAATTAATTATTTTTACAACGAGTGTAAGCATATTAATTTACTTTAAGGAATTTTTTCATCAATAACTTTCACAAATTCCTTAACTAATTTTACATGATTAAAAAAAAATTTTTTTTTGGTTTTTGGTTTGGAAGAAAATACTCCCATGACTGATATATGGCTAATTTATCACATTTCTGACAATTCATCCAATGTTTACGCCTTTATACGAAGGAAAGGAAGTATGGTGATCGCGAAAAATTTCAGTTTTCAGGTTTCAACAGAAATATCCATTTTGACCATTCCTAAATCCATTTTGTCTAGTTTCAGTTTGACGTCTGAAAGTATGTCTGCACGTACGTATTTATATATATATATATAT
>JAAAKQ030112744.1:0-14009 GCA_010016005.3 Zanna intricata
TTATAGGAGAATGTTAAAAATCAGATGGGTGGATAAAGTTACAAATGAAGAGGTTTTGTGAAAAATTGATGAAAAAAGATGAATTTGGAAAAAAATAGTTAAAAGAAGAGACAAACTTATAGGCCACATATTAAGGCATCCTAGAATATTCACTTTGATATTGGAAGGACAGGTAGATGGGAAAAATTGTGTAGGCAGACAACATTTGGAATATGTAAAACACATTGTTAGGGATGTAGGATGTAGGAGGTATACTGAAATGAAACGACTGGCATTCGATAGGGAATCTTTGAGAGCTGCATCAAACCAGTCAAATAACTGAAGACAAAAAAAAAAGAAGACATATCTGGTTCCGTTCCTTTCACAGCAAACCAAAAATTGACTGACATCCATATTGTTTTTTTTATATCACATAACCTTTTTTCCATCTATAAGAAATTCAAAACATGACACAACCTTATAGAAGAATGTATCCTTCTTTTTTTGCAATGTTAATTGGGGAAAAATGCAGCAGAGAAGATTCATTGTCTTCCAGTACATTAGATGTTCCAATTATGCCCAGAGCCAGAATGCCTTCACAGAAATGTACGGTGTGAATGCACCAAACAGGTCCTCCATCACAAGTTCAAAGGGACAGAGAATATGTCAGATGCAGCCAAATGTAGTCGACCAAAAGTGCTAACATCATGCAAGCTGCATATTCTGTTGTTTGAAGTCTATGCAATGGCTTTCTAGCCAGTCTGGTCTCTCCGTGAGTAATGCCAATGGAGCCAACACTGATGGTAGTGCATCACACAAGTATTTAAAGAAGCATCCATATAGAATTCGTGTTGTTCAAGAGTACCTGCAGACACTAGAAAATGTGTGGCTTTCTGTCAGTGGTTCATGTCATCTGTAACACCAGATGGGAGAGAACTCTATGATTAGTTTTGTCTGATGAGTCATGGATACGTGAAAGCACAACATTCACACATTTAGTGCATAGAAAATCCATATCAGCTGCAAGAGTCTCCTCTGCATGGACAAAAAATAGTTGTTTGATGTGCAATGTCACATAGGTGAATCTTATGACATTCTTTCATGGCACAGTAAACAGCAAGTGCTATATACAGATGGTGCAACAATTTTTAAACCCTACACCTGCAGACTGGCTAGATTGCATATGGTTTCGGCAGAACAATGCTAGACCTCAATAACACTTATTACTTTCTTGGATCAGAGTTTTCATGGTCAAGTGATTTTGAAGGGGTTGTAGCCCCCTTGGTCTCCTGATTTACACCCTCTTGACTTTTTCTTGAGGGAATACCTAAAGGATGCCTCTTACAAAACTCATGCTCACATCGTTTCCAAATTACAGAGCAAAATTGAACGTTGTGTCATTGCAATTCCTCAACAAACATTATAACATGTGTTTAAGAGCACGCAACATCGTATTAAATTATTGACTCATATAATGGAAGACACTTTCAACAACAATTGTAACTTGCTCATTTTCCTATAACGTTGCGTCACTTTTTGAACACCTATACTTCAACCATGATGCCATTTTACTTGTTTGCAATTGTCTAAAAGTGGAAGCATGTACCACCCTAATATACATACACCCATCAACTACTACATCACTCCTTACATTAGGTTGGCGATCACAAAAATTCAATAATGAAAGTTTCTCATGCCAACAATAAATTAAACACTATAATCCCTACTGAAAACCAACTAGCATCATGTCAGTTTCCAAATTGCAAATTATTAGTCTGACAACATGTTTTTATGAGGTCTATTCAGAAAATAAATGAACTTATTTTTTTTTATCATTATTATTAATTTAACAAATAACTGGTCCTTGTTCTCCTTCAAAAAGCACACCCCTCCCCTATTCACACACTTTTCTAGTGGTGTTTCCACTTTGCGAAGCAATCCTGGATAGCTTTATTTGAAACAGCCTTTAAGGTCCATGATGAATTTGCTTTGATGTCTTTGAGACTCATGAGTCTTGATTTTAGTCCAAAAAGCACATGTGCTTTCTTGGGGCAAGAAGATTCTTTGCCAATCCACAGTGATGACTGAACTTTTGTCTCAACGTTGTAGCCATAAACCCAGCTTTATCTCCCATTATGATTTTTTGCATGAATGTTTCATCATCACCGGCTTGTTCAAGAAGTTGCTGATAAATGTTCACTTGATGTTCTTACTGCTGTCTGGTTATCAAACAAGGAACAAACTTTCCTACAACTCTATACACAATTTTTCAGTCAAAATGTCACAGCATGATCCAATCGAGATGTTAGCCTCTTCTGCAAGTGCTCTGACAGTCAATCAGCAATTTGCATGCATCAATCATTGATTTTCTGAACATAGGTGTCATCAGTTAATGTCGAAAACCTTCCTGGTCGAGAGTCAGCTTCAATTGACTGACGACCACTTTTAAATCATGAAAACCATTTGTAACATTATGCACGACCGAGAGCATCATCTCTGTAACCCGCTTTTCAAAAGTTGAAACATTTCTGTGAAAGTTTACACAAGTTTCACGTACAACTTTACATCGTATCATTGCTCCTAAAATCGCACATTACAAAAATCGCTACTAACACTTGAATATGTTTAACTCAAATAACAATAACACAAAAACTAAACGAGACATCAACAATACAAGAACATGTGGTTACAGAGGAGTTTATGCAGAACACAATGCTACCAACCACATGTCACTAAATATTTCTGTTGGCACGTAATTAAAAATGTTCGTTTGTTTTCTGAACAGACCGCATACATTACAATTAAATTTTATTTCATTGCTAAGGAGTAATTTCATGTTGCAGTTGTTTGTAAATTTTTGAGTACATGATTACTCAATCGTAATCTACTTGTTCCTAATTCATTTTATATACAAACCATATAACGTTCATGGACATTCAATGGACTAATAACTTATTATTATTTTAGGAAATACAAAATAATTGACTGATATTAAATAACTTAAGCAATATTTTCAAAGTTTAGTAGAGTGAGCATCAAAAATGAATAAAAAAAAAAACCTGCTCCAAATTTGTTTTTTTTTTAATTTAATTTGTTATAATTTACACTCAAATACAATCAAAAATACAAAATTTCTAATTATTTATAAATTTTCATGGCAAAGTGGTTGAAGTCTGCTTTTCGTCCACAACATCCTGAGTACAAATCCTGATTCTTTTTTATTTTTTTTTTTTTTTAACCTCTGGACACCATTAAGGTATATCTTCAGAGGATGAGATGAATGAATTGTAGCGTGTGTGAAAAATGCCGTGCCTGACCGGGATTCGAACCCGGGACCTACGGATGAAAGACCTAGACGCTACCACTCAGCCACGGAGGCCGGCAAATCCTGATAAGGATTAGCAGTTTCACGTACTACAAAGTTCATCAATTATGAATTATGACTGTAATAACATGTTAGTTTATTGCAGCTTAAGGAATAAATAATAAATAAATAATTAATTACCTTTTTAAATTTTTCTGATTGTCTTTCTACTTTATCAACGGGTTTTGCTTTACATCTTAAAACAGGATCACCAAATTGAACCATATGATTATAAGGAGGGGCATACATTTCACGTGATCCTTTAAAAACTTTTCTATAGTTTTTTGTGAACTTTCTCCAGTTCATTCTCCCTGTAATAATAAATAACAATTAAAAAATAATAAATCAAACCTGTGAACAATTATTATCAATAGCATATTTATGAAGTAGGTCAAAGATAATCAGTTATATTTTGTAACATAACTGCAAATGTTATATCTTAATGTAATTAATAGAATACATACATTCAGCTAATTTTCTATTTAATTTTATTAGTAGGAAAATTTGATTTCATTTATCTCATCCAGAATGTTACTCCTGATTTTAAATGAAAATAACTTATTTTTATTAAAAAAAAAAATCATATTACTGATGATCTTAAGTCATAATAATAAACTAATCAATGAAACTTGACTGTCTTGTTTCCAGATATAAAATGAACACAAATGAATATATTTCTGCAAAACCTTTATTAACAGATACATCCTAAAGTATTTGAACAAAAAAAAGAATTTTAAAAAATGCAGACGAGAGACAACCACACATCTTTCAATAACTCTAAAAATATGAACCCCCCCCCCCCAAACCTACTAAATAAAGAATGAAAACCATAATTTGCCCCATAATAATGTAAAAATCCCAGCTAAATATTCCAACAAACTCTGAAATTGCAAAGAACCAAAAGAACTCTTAAACTACGACACCAGCATCTCAATAGCAACACAACAACACTGGAAAACATCAAACCTCTCACAATAAAAGAAGCCTACCAAGCGCTGGATGAGATGAAAAATTACAAAGCGACAGGAGAAGATCGATCTTTGAAGAGATTTGGAGCAAAAATCGCCCTTTATCAACAGCATGTCAACATCTGAATCAAAGAACTACTACCAGAACATTGGACAACAGCCCTCATCAACCCACTACACAAAAAAGCAGACAAAACAAACCGTAACAACTATATGGGAATCTCACTCTTTACCCAAGTTACAAAATTCTTTCATGAATCATCATTAAAAGAATTGGTTTTCAACTTTGAGAATAGCAGGACTCTAGAAAATCAAAAGAAGAATTAGAAGAACCTGCATCAACAAAAAATACCAGAAAGACGAGCAGTGATAAATCATGCCCAACAAAATTGTGTACAAAAAAATTAGAACTCATCACCGATACCGTGCGTAAGAGAAGACCCAGTACTCTTTGGACACATCATGAGGATGCAAGAAGATTCGAGACTTCTGTAACAGCTGGTACAGAGTAGAATTTTTACTCGAAAACCAACAAGACAAAATTCAGATGGATCTAAGAAGTAAGAGAGATAGATCTGGAGGAAATGGCTAACAAGCTGGCTGACAAGATAAAATTTGAAAAAATCAAGGACAGAAAGATTCGCCTTCAACTTGTAAAAAAGAAACAAAATAAAAATTTTCAACATCAGAAAGAGGACAGAGATTGGGAGATCTCAAATTGGGAGAAAGGGGACTGAAAAGAAAATGAATCAATAAATATAGTGTGTATTATAATTTTTATGTACGTTATACAGGAGTTGTTTAATAATTAAGTAAGCAGATAATAAAAGCAGTAAAACTACTTAATAAAATAAACTGAAACTGTTCGATGTTCAAGTTGACATCCCTGACATAGAAAATATTTTATAATCTAAACTATTTTTATAATCTCCTGGTTATAAACAACCCTCCCAGTAGTTTTATAATAAAAGATTATTATTATTACTGTAACTTCTTTTGTTCATTTCAAAATGCTGTCCACTTGAAATGTGTACTGTGGAAGAACAGCGTGCTGTGATTTTTATTTTATGTAGGTATAGAATCAACCTTGTACAAAAGAAGTCACTCAAATTGAAGTAAAAAAAAAAATGGGGGAAACATACGGGAAGCGAATACGTAACGACGTCTAGGACATGGGAGGCAGCCTGAACGCAGAAGATGCTTTGGCCCAGCACATACGCAAGAGTGTGCTGGGTCGGGGTACTTCCAGTGAAGCATTCGGGCCCTCTTAGGTTTGAGAGGTCGCGAGCTGGTGGGGGAGAGGCACTCGCGAATGAGCACGCAGCCCCTTTAGGTTAGGTGTAGCAAGGGATGGGCAGTCTCCTGGAGGAGGAAGGTGTCGGCTTCTCACAAGTGAGAAATCGGCACGCTCTGATGATTCCAAGAGGACCCCAAAGGGGAGCTCCACTGCAGGAGCCCAAACGGGAGGGCAGTAGGGCTAGGGTATCTACTGCCACATCCCCAGGGTGGCTGATGTTATGCCGAAAGGCGATTCCGGCCTCCCCTGTGATGAAGGGGGAGGTATTTTAGTGGATGCGAACCCCACACTGTTATCTGCGCGGGCAGATTTCGGCTGTTAGAGCTTTTCCTCCTCCTACGAAAAAAAAAAAGTATAGAATCAACCAAAATTCACTCGTGGATGTTAAAAAAATACAGTAAAAAATGTATTAACCATGCAAACTTCATAGTCAGCAGAAAAGTTTACATTGAGCAGAACGTGTGTCACAGATTTATTTTCATCATAGTGGAAGACCAAAGGAAGCATTTTGATTGACGCTATGTAAAATCCTATTAATGATATTATTTGCAAGCATAGATACATAAAAATATAGAAAATTACTGAAATTTTTAGTAGAAGTATTGGCACTGTCAATTCAATTATCCATAATAAAATAAACTACTGTATAACATGTTCAAAGTGGGTTTTGAAATGGTAGAAACAAAATTACATTTGTATGAAACTTAAACAAGTTCCTTTTAAAGGAAGTTAATGCTTTTTTAGATAGTATAATAAATTGTTACGAAACAATGAGGATTCATCATTTAAAGCCAGAATCCAAACATCAGAGAATGAAATACCCAAATGTCAGAAATATCAAAGTTCGCATGCATACGGGAAAAATTCAAAACCTATGCATCGGCTGTTACGGAGATGCTAATGATCTCAATTTAAAGGCCCAATTTAATGCGATTATTTGAAAGAAAAACACACAAACGATAGTGAGTTCTGTTGTATTGTGACATGCTAGAAAATTACAGTGAAATGAGGAACAATAAGGAGAAAATGTCCTGCTTTTCTCTCAAAATGCCGAATTCTTCAACATAGTAATGCTCTCTCCCTGCTTATAAACAAAGGAAGCTATTAAAAGGTCAGGTTGGAAGGTGTTGCCATAACCAACTTAAGTTTCAATCTCGTACCATTAGATTTTTTTTTTTTTTGGTTCTCTGAAAGGATTTTAAGTGGCACAAGTTTGGCAACAATAGCAGGCAAAGAACGGCTGAAACATCAATGTAAAGAATTCTTTCTTGAATAAGAAAACTCAAAGAAAAACAAGACAAGTGTCTAAATATAGCTGGGGATTATGTTGAAAAGTAGTGTTACGTTTCATTATCACTTCAGTCAATAATAATTTTTCTACAATAATTTGTATCTTTTAATTGTTGAATAACCATCGTAAAAATACACTACTATAATAAAACAGTGTTCTTTTTCTGCGCAGTTTTTAAGAATTTATTTGTATGTTCTTAATTATGTAGAGGTATTTATATAGATTACCTCTGTTCTTTTCCTATTTTTCAAATTATCTGCATTCATTTAGAATTGACATTTTATTAAAAAAAGCTTTTCTTAAAGTAAATTTGATTCACGGTGTAAACCTTCTAAATTTTAAGAATGCTTGTAAAGATGAAATATATTAATTGATACCTTAAGTAATGTTGATGTATAACAGTGAATGAAAAAAAAACTGAAGTTGTTTTAAACTATACCCGACATATCGTAAGTTGACTAAAATAGTTACGAGGATTTTGAAGATAAGATTACGGTACTGAAGAATCAACAAACATCACACCACGTACTGAAGTGATTTAACATCTTATAACTTTAGAGAAGTAACTGGTATCAAGAAAAAAAAAACTTGGTTTTGACATGGCACAGTGTTTAAAATTTCATTTAAATAGACAATCTTGTCCTCTGAAAAAAAATATACAAAAAATAAATAAGTTTTTTTCATTAAGTAATTGATCAAATGTCTATTTAAAAAATTATTTGCAAGCTCATTTTTTTAATTAATATCTGTTAACAATATGATGATTTGTTTAGTTTAATTATAATGTTTATATTTTTAATTTATGTTATGTTAAAGTTAATCAACGATCGACTGAATTATAATACAGTATACACATACTCTCCTAACGACAGTAATCACAGCATCAACAGTTGTAATCACCATAATGGCATCACGGTTTTGTTTTATATATATATATACAACTTATTTAAATCGATAACGATCGTCTACTAATAATAATAATTTTGATTTAATTTTATTCTCACACATATGAAATATATAGTAGAAAGTTCGTAGTTTTGGATGCTCTGAAGATGAAGTAATTACTCCGAAAGTGCTAGGGCAACACATAATAAAATATTGTTGGTAAGTAAGAATGCATTTTTTTTATCAAATTATAAAGGGAATTGTTCATTATCCCAGACTACTTTTGATTTTTTGATATTTTTCCTGCTTTTGGCTTCTTTCAATTTCTTTGTTTATTTCTTGTTTAAATGAATATCTTCAACCTGCCATGTACTGAAGAAAAGGCTGTCGCATTTCTTCAAGAGAAAGGCATTTTACCATCCGAGTGAATTTATGCAAATGGTCACGAAATGAAGCTCTATTTTGGACAACAAATTATTTAAAAGTGCAACGTCAAAGCTAGCCAGAATGCGAATCAGTAACTGGTTTGTTGGCAGCCACTTATTGTTCGTCACTGCTGTGCATGACTTAAGAGCAACTCTTTTATTGCTGGGCCAAAGCATTGATTTCGATGAAATGGTGTAATGAGGAGTTAGGCATGGCTCAGGCAACTACAATCAATTGGAATGCGTATATGTGCAAAGCTGTTGCAGAGGTTCTTGCCCGATGTCCAGTTCAGAAAATTGGTGGCAAAGATATGGTTATAGAGACTGACGAGTCAATGTTCACTAAGCGCAAAAACTGCCTCAAAAGTGGATTGTTGGTGGTATCTGTCGCGAGACTGATGAGTGCTTCTTGGTGAAAGTCCCGGACCGCAAGCCTGCTACATTAATGAAAGAAATCAAGAAGCACATCAAGAAAGGTACCACAATCTTTTCGGCAGCTGATGCGCCTACAAGACCAAAGGGTTGGAGAAGGCTGGTTTTGAGCACTTAATGTCAACCACAAGTACAACTTTGTGGATCCAGACAACGGTACTCACACTCAGACTGTCGAGCGCATATGGGGCTTTGCTAAATGGTGCAGCAAGATGCATCGAGGCAGTGCTCGTCAACATTTAGACTCATACTTAGCAGAGTTCACGTGGTGCAAGTATGTGGCCGGAGAAGATGTCTTTAAAGCTTTGTTGGAGGCAATTGCGGCTTTTTGGCCTCCAGAATGAGAAGTGTGACTGCTGTTAATTGTTGAATTGTTCCATTAAATAATTTTGCCAAATTTTTTGTTAAATCAAAAGTAGTCTGGGATAATGTACAAGTACCAGTTATAATTATACCAATGGTGCCATATTGAGAAATTAGAATCTAAACAGTATTCAGTTTATCATTCTAAAGTCATGTGATTCAAACTAAGGAAGCAGTAAATGGGTAATTTTGCTGTACTACACTATAATCTACCTTTTTTGTTTAACCTCCGGAACCACAGTTAAGTATATCCTCAGAGGATGAGATGAATGAATTTTAGCATGTGTGAAAAAAGGCCATGCCTGACCGAGATTCAAACCCGGGACCTCCGGATGAAAGGCCGAGATGCTACCACTCCGCCACGGAGGTCGGCACTATATTCTACCTAGTAAGTAGTAGATGAACTGTCTTAGATGTACGGTAATTTATCAATTTTAATCATTTTCATGATTAAATTTGGCATCTTTAAACGGATATAGCTCAATAAACTGTTTTTCACAAAACACCTCTAATACTACAGACACTTTCAAATAGTGAACATAGTTCTTGCCTAAATAAAGCATGATATTCAGAAGTTTCACTCTACATAAAACATGTCAACTAACACAATTACTTTGAAAAATAGGAATTTTATTAAAAAATCATTAGTCTGTTCCTAGTACAGAGGATGTAAAAATTAAATTTTGTTGGTAATTCGATTTTTATTTCTATATCACAGGGTAAGACTCTTTTAACAATTAAGTTGATAAGCTTCCTTAAAAGATTCTCTATACTATTTTAAAGAACCAACATCAGGCACAATAATCTGAGTAGCTTCTTTCTACTCTATAGGGATTCATTCAGACCAAATACGTTACCATATGAGTTGAATAACTGAACTGGTTTATGTTATTATATACCGATATATATATATATATTAAATGTGTGTGTCCATAATAAATAGCAAACAATCTCTTCTCATATCTCAATCTCTTCTCATATAATCTCACTGTATAACTATTTGCAGAAGGAAATTTACACATACAAGCAATAATTATATCAGTACATTGAACCTAATTTAATTTCTGGTTTAAAGTCTAAAAGTGTGATGCGACTAATTATGATTAAAATATTTCACAAAATAAAGCAAACATACTAGGTCCTGGTCGACCTGAAGTTGTACAAGGCTAAACTTCATTCACATTCATAAATATCATCCTCTGAAGTAATACCTTACGGTAGTTCCATAGGCTAAACAGAAAAAAAGAAGAAAAAAAAGGTCCTAAGCATATACTGATTAATCAATAATCAGGTAATTTTAATACAGGTTTATGTAGTGTAGTCAAAATTACTTACCTTTCTTGTTAACTGTTCACATAAAGCCTTCGCAGTTTTTCACTAACAGTACAGGGATTACAAAATACAATTTAAAATATTAAAATAATTCAGTAAGTGATGTGTTCAATATAACTGAAGTAAAGGGGATATAAAGGAAAATAACGGACGACTTTTAAATAAGCTATTCAAGTGTATGAATTAAATTTTTGTATTATAATTTTCCCTCTTAAACAGTTAAAAAGAAGAGAAATCTTAAATTTTTTTTATATTAAATGTTGATTTGATTTGTTTAAAGTAACAATTTTATTTAGTAATTTATTTTATTATATTTACCTGTTATTATATCTTTCAAAATCATGTTTGAAAAAAGAACTTTACGATAGCCGTAATTACGTTAATATAAAATGCAAAAAAGTTATGTACTAGAAAAATAAACCACAAAAAAGTGATAAACAATCCCAAATTTCGAAAGAAACGACTTCAGAGGTTAAGTTGACTGCTAATAATGATATTTGGAGTTCATATGTGAATCAATCAATGCAGTTAATAACACTTTTTCTTATCAATACATAATAATTCATTATACGAGGAAAGTCGAAAATTAATTATCTACACTTTTCGTTCTACAATTATTTACGCAAAGGTAGAGGTTCAACATGTACAGCATTTTTTTCCATAGACACCTCCCTTTTCAATGCACTAGGTCCAGCGGTCTCCGAGTTTTGTATATCTTCAAAACTTTGGTCGCGAAATCGCTTCCTTCACGTCTATGTGTGCAGATAATTTATGATCTTGTAAAATATCCTTGAGTGGCTTAAACAGATGAAAGTTGAAGAAGCAAGATCTGGGCTTTAGTATCTCAAAATTCAACTTGATGATGGTTTGAACGGTATGTCAACACATTTGATAACGTTTGTTATGCAGTAAACTGCTAGGTACCCATAGCGAACTGGACTTAAAAGAAGCCGAGATTATTGTGGATGATTTGTTCGGCAGAACCATCACTTACGTTCAAATAAGACACTATCTCATTGATTGTAATTAGACTATTCACTAAAACCTTCTCTAAAGCTTGCTAAATGTTGTTTTCCACAGTGGAGATTGACAGACATCCTGCTCTCTCTTTGAGCGTCATACTGTGCATCCAGTTTTAAACTTTTCGATCCACGAAAAAACACTATTACGTGATAAAGCACTGTCCCAGTATAGTGATAAAGTCTAAATAAATTTCAGCCCCTTTCTCACCCTCCGACTTGAGAAATCAGATCACTGCTCGTTGTTCCTCCTTGGCCCAAAATACTAGCAGAGCAGACATGTTTACCCTGCAATCGCAAGAAGGCAAATTACGCGATCGGGATCAAATTTCTCACTCTTGACTCATACATTCTCCAGGCAGAAGGCAATATGAAGGTGTGAACCACCGTGATAGTGTTGTGACGACAGTGTAAATAATTTTTTATTTGTTCTCATATGCAGATCACTTCAGGAGTGATTAGATATGTTACTCCACTGATAAAAAAAAGAAACTGACCCTGCATTTGCCTATGAGGGAAACTGTGGTGAAATACTGAATAAAAAGCATCACAAAATATACTGTTAAGTATAAAATTAAACATACTGTAAATTTAATGAAGTCCATTTTAATTATTTAAGCTATAAACTCATGAAAAAATGTTAAAGCATATACAGATGATTCTAAATAACATAAATAATTACAAATAATTCACAATTCAGAAGCTGGCCTTCATAGCCGAATGGTAGCGTCTCGGCTTTTCATCTGGAGGTCCCGGGTTCGAATCCTGGTCAGGCATGGCATTTTTCACACACGCTACAATTCGTTCAGCTCATCCTCTGACGATATAACCTAACGGTGATTCCGGAGGTGAAAAAAAAAAAAAAAAAAATTAATTCAGGAGGCTTTTTTTTCTTTTTTTACACAAATATGTATAATCTGTTTTCTCAGAACAATGAACAGATGTGTTGAATGTCTACAATTTATTTCAAAAGTCCAATTTACATTAATTCCTCTGTATTTTATTATTATTTTGGTTGGTACCCTGTAACATCCTTGCAGATGATAAAATGAATTTTTTTTTAGTTAAAAAGGAATTCTTTGTATGAAAAATGCCATGCCGACCACAACTTGAACTCAGAACTTCTGAATGAAAGATAGAAACTTTACTGCTTCATCACACATATTGTCTGAGAATGAGTTAATAGAAATTTTTGAGCTCATACTTATCTGCATGTTGAAAGAAATGCAGAAAAGAAATCAACAGTAGTCCAATCCCAAAGGATTGAATATAAGAAGATTAAGCTTTGCAGAAAGAATATAAGGAGCTTAGTAGCCTTTCAGTGCCTTAACTTCTTGACTTGAAACAGTAAAGCCATTTTTATCAAGTGTTTCCTCCTCTAATTTGGAATGAGAACTGATGGCTGATTATGTCATGGCCAAATCACAACGAACTTGCATCTAACAGCTCTTATTAACCAGCCGTGATTGACATTCTCAAGCGAGCCACAAACATTTATACTGTCCAGAGACAACTTCACAATTCTCTTCAGAAAATTGTTCTCTTCCCTAGTTATATCAAGTTCATCAGGGCTAAGTAATTGTATTATCAAACCAATCCTTTTGAAATTAAAAAAATTGATGGCAGCCATAATAGTAAAAATAAATTACTTTGATTTTTTTTTTTTTTTTTTTTTTTTTTAGTAACTTTACTGGCAAAAAATATTTAGTATAATTACAATTATCTAGTAATGAATGCTTAAGAGTAATATTATTTTGTAAATAAATCTTTCATAAGACATACTGCAAATTTCATTTATAAAAATTTTACCTATTTTTATGTTACGAAAATATTTATAAATTGAAATAATGTATTAACTGATAAATAAGCCTAAATATTAAAATATATAAGTTGCATCCCAAATGTATGTCTTCTTCAAACATTGAAAATGGTAATTCACTTCTGTAGTAGAGAAAGAGACTTGTACATTTATGTTAATAATTATTTGTAGTCAAATACAGCTCATCTCTGAACACAATAAAGAAACTCTAACATGTAAACAAAATTTGAGATTTACACATAATTTCATGATAGGTGGGTAAGCTGTTCACGAATTGCCATATAAATTATGTTCAGATGGACAAACACATTTAGATTTATAATGCATTTTTGTATTAAATATAAGACAAAAAAATTAAAAAAACTAAGAAAACTGATTAAGATACAAAGGTATGATAAATAATTTCTCAACTGATGGTGAAAACGTTTTCATGGTGGTATTACAAGAGGACATACAAATCTTCAAAATTTAAAATCAATCAAAGATTTCTGTTATTAATTACAGTTATTATAAACTGTTATTTATTAATGATCCATTCAAAAAGTTATTTTTTATTGATGGATCACAATTTCTGTTTTATCTATATTATATTATTATAAAACCCATAACTATCCTAAGAAATTTTGTTAGTTTTCATTAATCTTCTTTAAGCATCAAAAACTATTCTATGTTCCACTCATTCAATGAAAACATTCATGTCCATTCCTAAAGTAATCTATAAATTATGTTCTGATCTGAATAATGTATTTAATTTATGCATTTTATTCAATAAGTACGGGAAACTTCATATTATATTCAACACACACACACACACACACACACACACACACACACA
>JAAAKQ030112755.1:0-14008 GCA_010016005.3 Zanna intricata
TTCATACATATCATCCTCATTCATCCTCTGAAGTAATACCTTACGGTAGTTCCGGAGGCTAAACAGAAAAAGAAAAGGTTGCCACTGAGCAAATTTTTGACTTGCATTATAGCGAATTTCTTTCTTCTTCTTGGATGATTAGTAACCGACCACTCATTTGATGTACTTTCACAATTTATAGCTCTTCGTACTAGCGTCGTCATCGAAGTTTGTTTTGTTTAAAGTTTTCCTGTAAGTAGATTTTTTGGGCCTATGGTACAGTTGTGCAAGTCATTTTATCAGTAAAATGTTATTTTTCTGTTCGTCATGTGTTTGAAATAAAAACCCTACAATCATTATTAAAAACCCAGTATTAAATTACGTTATACAAAAGGTTGCGTCGCGTTTGAACAGTACGTCGATATAAGAACTCTTCCCACAAAACAGGATGAGATGCCCAGGTATATTTTTTAAACTAAATTAAACATTTTAACTATAAAGTTGTACCTATATATGCATTTCGTACCAACCTGTAGCCGTTTTTTTAAAAGCATTACATCAATCGGTAAAGTTATGAAATGACAATATTAAACCAAAACTTCCATGTTTTGATTGAAAGCCTCCTTTAATTCAATGAAATCAACAAAAGTATTGCTCCTTTTACCACTACAAAAATAAAGATGAATAATTGTACAAAAGTCGTTTTGTATGTAATACACGCTGAAGGAGCAAGAAAATACATATTTTCAATGTTTAAATAATTATTTCCTTTGATAGACGGATTGTTTTATTGAGTAATTTTGTGTATTTAAATAAAATTAACCAGATCCTTTTAACAGAACGATCTACTTTTCTATATGAGGCGGCTACTTACGATACACTACAGGACAAGTTTGAAACTAGTTCTGAAAATATTAAAAGACCGTCATTTTGTTTGATGTTATAGTCTCAACATTTTAATCTGATTTTTTTTTTTTTTCAATATCCGACCCTTAATATAATTTGTCACAATCGTAACTTTCTCTATGAGGGATGTTTGGGATCATGGTGATCTCAAACCAAAACTTTGATGGTTTCAAGATAGGAGCACTTAATAAAATTTCATTTATCTATCTTTTTATTATTAAAAAGTTATTTAAGGATTTTCCTGTCCTTTGTGATTTCATTTAAAAATTCTTAATAAAAAATTACCCTTTAAATAAATAATCGTGATAAATTGCATCACATTCAAGTAAGTGTATAAAAATTATAAAGAATTACATTCTACTGAAAATGATATAGATGTTAATTTAGAAATACTATGGTTGGAAATACCACTAAGTCGAACGCTGGCAATCAAGGAATAAAAAGAAAATTTAGATGTATCTATTTGAGACCTTTTTTTTTACGGATGAAAATATAAGATATAGAAAATTGACGATAAGATTACATTATTTTTACTTACCCTGGTCTTCTGGTGATTCATCACAACAACAATATGTATTTTCACTAGGCTCTCTACAAGGTAATGCGGAAGATTCAACAGGCATACCCAGTCCTTGTCTAACATTGTTTTCACAACTGAAAATTGGTAATACATTGACCATTAAATAAACATTTCTAAATATTAAAAAAAAATTTAATTATAAAAGATTTATGTATAAAAATTTTTATGATATAATTATCTTAAACCGTTAGGTAAAATATCAAATATAAGGCCGAAAGATGAAATTTAATTATTAATTTTTTGCAGTTTTTGACCAAAAATAAAAATTCTATTCCAATAAATTTCGTTTATCGAGAATGATTTAAACTTCAAAATAGCCACTCAAATATCTTATTCTGTATATCTTCAAATATCTTATTCTGAATATATGTTCTTATTCCCAACAGCAGTGAACACGCTTTAAAAATCGGAATATATAAGCATTCTGTTTTTGCAGAAATATTTTGTAACCAAGAGATTGTTGTTTAGCCATGAGCTCTGCCGTATAAACACTTACCATAACTGTTAGTTTCAACTAATAAGCTTCTGCATTTATATAGAGTATCCATGTTTATTTTTTGAACAATCAGTATAAATTTCCATACTTCTTCATACTAGCTGATGATTGTCAAAAATTCCTCTTGGATGATAACTGCTGGTTTCTCTTCTATTTTTCCGTGAGAGAGATCTAATTTTCTCTTCATAAATGGCAAAAGGCATAATGGTGTTTCTCTTTTAGAAATTGTTAATGTATCCGGCAAAGCAGTTTTGTGTTTTGCTGTTAAACTCACAATACAATATTCTCTGGCTGGACTGGGGTAGGTAGTGCGGATTTAATAAAGCAGACAAAAGGTTATTAATTTTTTAAATTTTATTTGAGTAAGAAAGACATATATATATATATATTTGCTGTATATCGTAAAAGTAAGATTTCTCTTCTCAATGTAATGGCATTGTACAGACTTCAGACATTAAACTAGCCACCGAGCTTTTACGAAAAGCGCCAGTAATCTGATTCCGTTGTTATGCATAAGTCTAACTTTCTTAGATGAGACTTTCTAGCGGATGAATATGCGATACATACGTAATCGAGCTTCGGTTGAACCATTGCTTTATATAATCGCAGTAAAGAGTCTTTCTGAGCCCCAGTTAATTAACGTTCGATAAATGTTTACTATTATTTAGGGTTTTCTTGCATCAAACGCTCAAATTCTTTATGTGTAGTTCTGAAGTAAGGGATTTATTTAATAATAGACCTAAAAAGTGATAATTATTTATTTTTGAACTGAATAGGATGGTCAGAACAAGACTGCAATGAGGAGTTTTCCTACAGCAGTGTCCATAACAAGTTTTCTGGGATGAAAATTTGAATCCGTTACTCTTTATAACTTCGTTGAGAGCGTTTATCGCTTATTATAATTTGTATTTCACCATAACCATATTTTTACTAGCATATACGATTGCTAGAGATCATCGACCCAGATGCTTTTGCTAACTTCTTCTGGGATGATTAATATCAGTTTATTGATGGCGATCGTAAACAAGGTGCGCTCAGTGATGAGTCTTATGGTATTTAATTTCCAATCTTTTATCTGATGATTACTCAATTGTAAATCCTTACTTGAAAAATACGATAATTCATGTAGTTGCCTAGTAATACCGATAAATTGCGATAAATGCATCACTGATGTAGTTGTAGCATGATGCCAAATCATATCAAAAGCCTTCTGATCAAAGAAGACTCCGACATCCTAGAGTCCTAGAGATCAAACTGCTTTATATGGTATTTTCTAAACTGATCATTTGGTCAATAGTTAGTGATACTATCAAAATCCTGCTTGATCGGAGAATAAAAAGACATTCTAAATTCCAAACGAGTCCATTTTTTTCTAAGAATTTTCTAATAGAACTTATCATGGAAAAAAGGAAGCTAAATGTTGGACTTGTCAGATTTTTATCCTTTTTTTTGGAATCGGAACAAATATGTACGCTTTCTTCCACTGCCGCGGGTACACTCTATTTGCTATATCTGATTATGTAGATCTAGCAATCTAAGTTTTGCAACGGTATTCGGCTGTCTTATCAATGTATTTCGTCTGGACCAGATGCTGTATTATCGGTTTCTCCAACGCTTTCAAAACTTTATCTATCTTGAAATGTACACTGTATGAAAAACTAATTTTGTTTCAAAAATTTACCTGTCTCTCATCCCCTCACTCCTCAGACTTTCTGTTGTATCACCCCACGATATATTGCGAGATAACGGAGAACCGATGCTCGCTCTCCAGCATCTTGTTGATGTTCCCCGAGCTCAGCGGACCCACCAGCAACTCGCATGCATGGGATTCACTGACCCTCCTGCCACATCAAATACTCGTTCCGGGTGTCTGGCTCACCACAGTATGGGCACTCCTCATCTTCGGCCCTCCACCTCCGCCTCCCGTACAGGTAAGTCCTAAATGCACCTTGGCCGAACAGAAATTGAGTGAGTCAATAACTCATCTCACCGAATTTCCTTCCGTATTTCCATCTGATTAATGGAATGAGTCGATGGGTCTACCGGCCTTTATGAGAGGTGTCCCACTTGGCGTGCCACTCACCATCTATCACCTCGAACGAGCTGTGACGTTCCTCCCCATGATGTATCCTGTTCCTGTGGCCAGCCATCTGTTGCAGCACCACTTTACCAGCGACTACCATCACCGCATCGGTTGACAGAATTGTACGCGCCTTCTGGCAGCGCAATACGGCATTATACCCCTTCCAGCAAGCGCCGATTGCTCCCGACATCGAGCACCATGTCCAAACCAGAATACCATAGAGAAGCATGGAGTCCACCACGTGAATGTACAGCCGGCGCTTGGACGTGCGTGGTCCCGTCACCATTCCCAGTAGCCTACTGAGCTTCGTCACAGCTCGTACAGCCCGTAGACATACCTCTTTCGTGTGTGTAGTGAATGATCTTCGAATCTCCAAGGGTTTGAACGATTTAATTATTCTATCCTAACATCATTATGTTTCTGGAGTCTATTAAATGAAGTCATTTCTTCCATTGGAAACATTATTGCTCATTCCTGTTCCAAAAACCCGGTATCACATCAGCTGGAAATCCCTTATCCGTTCCTGGCACTATTCCGAAGATATTCCAAAGGATAATATTTGATAGTATATGTAATACTATCACATATACTATATACACTAACAGATTACTATCACATGTACTATCACTCACATATACTATACTATAGTATACGTGATACCCAGTGTGCAACATTGGGTCTCACCTATCTGAATGGATTCATGAAGAAAAAAAGCCAACTGCTAAATCCTAGATAAGGTCATCTTACTTTTTACGCTGGGAAATAACAAGCTACAGGAAACCTTAATTAACTTTTGAACAGTTAGAATACAAAAATTAAATTTTACAAATACTCGTACCTCCAGATGATTTATTTTTCGTTATAAGACCACTACTTAAGAGTGTACTGTATCTCACTTTTGAAACCAGCTGTTAAAAATATTTTTTTGGCCACTATTTTGATTAAGCTTTTCGTTGCCCGAATATATGTACGTCAAAATTTGTTGTTTTTCGGTGCAGTTTAAAATGTGTCATATCCCTACATATTCCATTAAAAATTTTTGAGTTTCCCATCCATTTTGAATCGGGAGTGTTCCGAGAAATTGATCGTTTTGAACATTTGTGAAAATTTAATTTTTTTTATGTTTCACTATTGAAATTTATTTAACGGTTGCCATAATTCGTTAACACCACTCGGGATAACTAGCTTGTATTTAAATATATAAAAATATTATGCATATAATATAATTTTATTATTTCGTATTTATTATTCTTTCTTTGTTTTTAATTATTTAATCTGTTATGTATTATTGTTTTAAGGTAGAAAACTTTACGCGTATTTTATATTATTAATATCGTCGATTTAAATAATGATTTTAATGTTATAATATATATTATATAAATATTGTAATTAAAAAATTAATACACGCCTGTCACAAATTTAAATCACGTTTACAAACAGAAGATAATGCATTTTTGTGGTTTCACAGATTCAGACAATTATTTTTAACTATGATTATTGTTCGCGTGTTGATGTAAATAAAAATACCGGAAAAATTACAATAATATGGTTGAATAAATTAAAATATCTCTCATTATGACTATTATTTTGTAACAAATAAAATAGATCAAGATTTACCTAATAATAATTGTGTAATTTAGCACGTAATTATATTTTATTTACAATACAAAGTGATTTCACTGCACTAGATAGCAATGAGAAAAATATGACAGTAATTAATAGTCGATCATTTTTAATGAAGTGGATATATGTTATCTAACACTTTATTATGAAATTGTAATTATTACTATCTATGAGAAATATTATTCTGTACTATATGAAGAAACAAACGCGCGGTAATTTTATAAAAAAAAAAAAAAAAACACCTATTGTGCTTTATTTCGTATTAGATAACAGTGATATTCAATTATATCCTTTACCTTGTCTTTTTATTACAAATACAATAATGTGTGTAATAATGTGAAATATACCTATAAAAATTTTTTTCAAGGAAAATTTGTAAGAATTTTTTTTAACTATAAAAAGTGTCTTGGGAGTTGTACGCCAAACGTAACGAATTTATACAGGACATCAAATAAACAATTTCATGTGAAAAATGTTTATCTCCCTTTAATAATAGTTTTACCGATATATCTTTTATAATCTAGTTAATTTTTCATATTTGTAATGAGTACTACAATTCGTAAACCCGTCAAAGTGAAATAAAAGAAATTATCTGTTTTTTTTATGGCAAAAAAAATTCTGCAACTAAAATTCATTAAAAAATGTATGACCTTTACAAGCTGAATATTATGAGCGACGCTAAAGAAAACAGTTCGTGATGAACGCAACGGTCAGTCGTCGGTGATAACGGATCATTTAAATTAAAAATTTTTGAAATAATTCCAAAAAACCTACCCTTTACCCTGTCATAATTGTCTTTGGTGTTTCCTGATGTTTCACGATCTATTATTTATGAGTTTTTGATTGAAAAATGGACTTATAAAATATCTTGTGCCGGATGGGTGCCAAAGATGTTAACGAACACACACAACAAAAATCATCCTGATGCAGAGCATAATTTTCATGGCGTTACAAAAATAAAGGTGACAAATTGTTTGATCGTATTGTTACCGGAGATGAAAGCTGAATTTCTTATTCGAACGTCGGGATAAGGAAGCTTATGGCTACTGTTCTTAGGAACAAGAATAGTGAATTGACTGTCGAATTTATTGATCAAAGAATGAACTGTTGATACTGATACGTATAGCGAAGCGTTAAAAAATCTTAGAAAATAAAATAAAAAAAATAACAATAAAAAAACAGACGCCGTATGAAACTATCCGCTGGGATTTTGTATTTTCTCTGACAGTGCCCAAGCAGACACGGCAAATAAGACAGTCGGAAGATCGGAGAAATTTTGTTAGAAAATCTTCAATCGTTCACCATAGACATAGCCTCGATTTAGCTCCCAGAGATCATTTTCCTTTCCCTTATTTTAAACAGTGGCTCGCATCATAAAGGTTTAATAATAATGACCGATTGAAGAATAGCACTACTGTGAGAGATTTAAGTCACTGGCGGAGGAATTTCCTGAAAACGGAATGAAAATTCTAGTGAAATGCCATGAAAGATTTGTTGTAGTTAAAAGCAGCTGTGTAGAAAAGTAAAGCCGAAAAGTAAAGTTTTTATGCGTAAGTAATAAAATTTGTTCATATTTTTCGGTTATATATATATATATATGTATCTGATTTAACTTATTACTTCAAGGTTGCTATACTCATTTCCTTTATTTTTTGTTGAAATTTGTACAGAAATATTTTTAAAGGTCGTGACAATTAAAAATATATAAATTAAAATTATAAATTTATCAAAAAATATTTTTATTTAACACAGAATAGTATGTACTCAATCAGGAAATGTCTTCAATATTACAGAGTACGTCATTTTTTGTAATTAAGCAACAATAAGCAATCTAAATATTTAAGCAACAATGAAATTGTACATCATTGTAGTTTCATTTTTATTTATTTTTTATTAAAAAAAAGAAATAGTAAAAAAAATACTGGTAAAAGAAAACGACTCGCACAAAGTGAAAATAACATTTATTCCTAAGTGTCGTACTCTCAAACAAAATAACAAAAGCGTAACGTGATTCTTTATGTTGGTCAAAGTCCAGAGCTAATGGTTTGAAAAACTACCATTAAATCTGAATACTTCCTGTACAAATTCTGGTTGATTTATTTCAAGACTAAAATAAATTACAGTTCATCGAGATTTAGAATACTTTTGTAATAAATTTTATCAATAAATATCTTTTCTTTTTTTTTTTAATCATTATATAACTTATTTAAAAAAATATAAAGAAATATTTGTTGTCAATAAATTAGCCATATTATTTTATTAATAAATATTAATAGATTACACAAATGAAGACAATACCAATCACCGTGGCCGAGTAATAGCATTTGTGCTACAATATATTAACTGTTCAGCAGATTTTATACCTAAAAATTTTATTTTCATAATTTTAGTATTATATATTTTGTAAAAATGTCTCTTAAGAGGAGAATACTTTTAATTTTTTGGCTACAATACATTACACTGTGTGAAGGGTTTAATAGTAAGGTTTAATAATAATGACCGATTGAAGAATAGCACTACTGTGAGAGATTTAAGTCACTGGCGGAGGAATTTCCTGAAAACGGAATGAAAATTCTAGTGAAATGCCATGAAAGATTTGTTGTAGTTAAAAGCAGCTGTGTAGAAAAGTAAAGCCGAAAAGTAAAGTTTTTATGCGTAAGTAATAAAATTTGTTCATATTTTTCGGTTATATATATATATATATGTATCTGATTTAACTTATTACTTCAAGGTTGCTATACTCATTTCCTTTATTTTTTGTTGAAATTTGTACAGAAATATTTTTAAAGGTCGTGACAATTAAAAATATATAAATTAAAATTATAAATTTATCAAAAAATATTTTTATTTAACACAGAATAGTATGTACTCAATCAGGAAATGTCTTCAATATTACAGAGTACGTCATTTTTTGTAATTAAGCAACAATAAGCAATCTAAATATTTAAGCAACAATGAAATTGTACATCATTGTAGTTTCATTTTTATTTATTTTTTATTAAAAAAAAGAAATAGTAAAAAAAATACTGGTAAAAGAAAACGACTCGCACAAAGTGAAAATAACATTTATTCCTAAGTGTCGTACTCTCAAACAAAATAACAAAAGCGTAACGTGATTCTTTATGTTGGTCAAAGTCCAGAGCTAATGGTTTGAAAAACTACCATTAAATCTGAATACTTCCTGTACAAATTCTGGTTGATTTATTTCAAGACTAAAATAAATTACAGTTCATCGAGATTTAGAATACTTTTGTAATAAATTTTATCAATAAATATCTTTTCTTTTTTTTTTTAATCATTATATAACTTATTTAAAAAAATATAAAGAAATATTTGTTGTCAATAAATTAGCCATATTATTTTATTAATAAATATTAATAGATTACACAAATGAAGACAATACCAATCACCGTGGCCGAGTAATAGCATTTGTGCTACAATATATTAACTGTTCAGCAGATTTTATACCTAAAAATTTTATTTTCATAATTTTAGTATTATATATTTTGTAAAAATGTCTCTTAAGAGGAGAATACTTTTAATTTTTTGGCTACAATACATTACACTGTGTGAAGGGCCATATGCCCGACTCAAATCGGAATCAAATTTTACATGTTGTGTTTTTGTAAATCTTAATGTTTCATGACTTCCTCTAACTAAATACACAATTTTAGCTCTGAAAAATTCCAAAAGAATGTATGTATATACATAGAAAGGCCTATTTTTTATCTCCAGTTGGATAGATAAAAATGGATGAAATTTGTATAAATAAATAAAAATTAATAAGAAAACCATTTAAATCATGTAAATACAAGCGTATTAAGTTTTTTTTAAGTATTATTCTTTTAAATAGTCTAAAATAATTAACATCATTCTGTCAACTTATTAATTTAAAAAAAAAAATTAAAATACATTAATTTTTGGCCGAATTATAATTCTTTTACTGAAATTTCTCGAATTGAGGAATAATAATAAAACAAAAATTTACTTTAGAACATGAGATTAATTACTGAAATATAATAAAAATCTGCTAATTCAGGCCATTATTATTCAACATACCATTAACAAATACTAAACATCAAAGAATAGCTTCTTATTCTACCCTGGAAATTAGTTGAATGCAATATAAAAAATATAATTAAAATTAGAAAGTTAAATTATTTTTGCAGTATCAAACTAAATGAGTTCTGCAAACAGGAAATTAATTATAAACATTTGTAAATAAGGATTTAATTCTTTCTGCTCACATTCTTGTCAAGTAAAGCAGTTGTATCGTTTAAAAAACTTATTTAACCTAAAAACTTAGAAAAAATTAATTTCTTTTTAGTAAATAAATAGAAACTTATTTTAACTACGTACGTATGTGTATTTAGTAATAAATTTAAAAGAATAAACTAATACGCTAATACATATATTTAGCTCTGTGAAATTACTCAGTAGCTGTAAAAAAAAAATATATAATAACTCCAACCAAATAAAAATTCTTTACTTTTTGAAATAACTGTCTTAAATCTGAATGTTAAGTTTTATATATATATATATATATATTCAATTGTGTTGTACTATTTGCAATAATGTGTTCTAATAAAGTAGTATTGTATATTTCGTTATAATATTTTGAATTCAGATCAGTTATTACAATAATCTGTTTTCAGTTAGACTATAAGATACAGTGCTTAAAAGGATATACCGTACAATTACCATAAGTTAAAGAACTGAAAAAACAAAGTGAAAATGAAACCTAGCTCAAGAAACTGTAATACTGTACATTATACAGGGTGATTCAGGAGGATTTGGGCAATACTTTGACAACTCATTCTAGAGGCTGAAAATAAGAAAAAAATTTATATAAACATAGGTCTGAAAACGCTTCGTTAGCGAGTTATACAGAGTGAAAGATTTCGCCCGAGTTTCAGTTCCTTCGGGTAAATTAAGGCTTTCTGAAATTCTGGGAATGTCAATTAAGGGGAAAATTCAATTGTTTCTTATGGTTTCTGATTTGGGAAATCGAAAAAATTGTAGAATTGGCAATAAATTATAAATTTTTTAAACATAAATTGTAGAGAATTTAATTATAAGAAGATTGATGTTACGATAGAGCTGATTGACAACGTTATTGTACGTCAAACGTAAAAAAAAAGTGTTTTTGACCCTATTTTTGGTGTTTTACATGAGATATCTTAGAAACTAAAAGAGATACAGTTCTGGGACCTATTTTTTTCGATTTCCCAGATCAAAAACCATAAGAAACAATTGTATTTGCCCCTTAATTGACATTCCCAGAATTACAGAAAGCCTTAATTTACCCGAAGGAACTGAAATTCGGGCAAAATCTTTCACCCTGTATAACTCGCTAACGAAGCGTTTTCGGACCTATGTTTATATGAACGTTTTTCTTATTTTTAGCCTCTAGAATGAGTTGTCGAAGTATTTCCTTATGCTCCTGAATCATTCTGTATATCCAGTACTGTATTTTCATTCTTCTACATTTTATTTTATCCTAAAATACTCTTATTTTTAACTGTAAAGTATTTTAATGGTGTTAGAATTTTAATTCAGTTGGCACTGTTGTTTTCGATTATCGGTTTATCTTCTAAATAACGCGGTAAGCCCCTAAAGTAAAAAGTTATAAAAGTTGCTTCCGTATGGCAGTGTTGTAGTGCGATCATACTGTTTTGAAAATTGTGACTTGTAAAAAAAAAAATCCCTTTATAGGATTTTAATAAAAACAAACACCATCAGAAATTATGTGAGCTACTCGAGGTTATTAAATTATGTTAATAAATTAATTAGCCTTTGAAGTAAAGGTTTAAATTATTAGACTCTCCGCCTATTTGATCTACTTTTTTATTATTTTTTTTTTTTAATTAGATTCTGGGACCATCGTTACGTATTTCCTCAGCAGAGGATGGAGATAAATGATTTGTAGCGTGCGTGAAAATAATATGCCTGATAGGGATTCGAACCCGGGATCTCCGGATGAAAGGCCGAGACGCTACCACTCGCGCCACGGAGGCTGCCTGGGACCAAAATTAAATGGCTTTAATGCAAGGTATACAAAAATATTTGTACCTGATTTCATCCAAATCGATCAATCCAGTTTAAAGAAAAAAAAAATAGGTCAATAATGTATACATATATATATCTCCTCTGAAATTTTTAAGAGCTAAAATCATGTTTGTGGTTAGTGAGGGTCATAAATGTAAAGATATGCAAAAACCCTGTCATGTGAAATTTGATCCGGTTAGCATATTTCCCTTATATATTGTAAAGTATAGCTACGTAGTCCGGAAAGTGAAAATATTTTTATCTTAACAGAGATTTACATAACATGTAAAATATGTAATACTAAATTTTAGAAAACAAAAATCTTAGATGTAAAATCTGATGAGCAATTAAATGCATCCTCTATGAACTTCCAGTCAATACGAAATCTGTCCATATTTTTTTAGATAAATATATTACAACTAATTAACTTGTTGATTTACTCTTTTAATCATTTTTCCCAGTCTTTCTTATGACTTCGACAGATGTGAAACACTTAAAGTAAAAAATGTTCTACTTCGAGGTTTGAATTACGAGTGAAGCTGTTTTTTTCAACAACATTCAAGCGAGCTTGGCATGGTAATATGCAAAAATATGTTTAGCTTAGTCAAGAGGGCCACGAAAAATTAACTAATTTATTACTTTCCGCAGAGTGTTTGGCATAGGATATTTTAATGTTATTAAGAACCGCTATGTATATTTTTAAGATGCTTGTGTCTGATTTCAGATTTCCAAAATCTTTCTGGTTATAACAATCATAATTTTACAGTTTTTGAGAAAAATATAAATCAAGATTTTAAAAAAAAAGAATTAAAGAAATAAGTTTGAATAAAAATAAGCCTTTTTTTTAAACCAAAATTCAATGAAAAGTTATTTTTCATAGGTTTTGATTCAGTCTGTATCCTTTGTTAAAGGATACAAACATTATAGTTTATCTCGTATTTATTACGCTATGGTTGTAACAACGAGTGATTATAACTGTAATTTAACATTCAACATTTAAAATAATAAAAATATTATGTCGAGTAGCACTTACGTCTGCAGCTGTAACGTTAACGCTCGCAGTTGCTCTAATACCCTCCGTCTGTTCTCGGAAGCTGCATGGCAAAATCCAGATTCATGTTCTGGTGTAATTGTAGTTCCCATATTTTTATTTTTTTTATTTTTTTTACTTATTTTATTTATTTAGATACTTGAAAATATTACAAAAAATTTAGAAGTTTTTATAAACAAATTTAGGTCATAGCTTTTAGTGAATAAATGTTTATAACTGTTCTGGTTACTATGGTATCATTTTTTATACATTTTATATGAGTGTTATTCTTTTTTTAATATTTTTAATATATTGTATTTAAATTCTCGCTACGATATTGTCGAACATTTATAGATGTTTGGACAGAACTTAGAATTAATCTTTTCTTCGGTTGTAAACTTATGTTATAGAGTATCTCGAAATTTTTTTTCATATATTCTCATCGGTAAGACATACAGTGATTTTTCGATTCCAATACTACTTTTTTTTTATTTTTGGAGTTAGATAAAAATATGCTCGAGTAAAATTTGTAGAAAATCAAATCCCGTTTGAGGTGGATCACCCTCTCATTATAATTTCATCCACATATTCTGTAAAAAAAAGAAAATATGTTAGAATTAATCTTCCTAATACGTAAAATGTAACTCTAAATTTAATAATTATTATATATTAAACCGTTAATGATATTTATAAAGAAATAGAGATCAAAACAATTGCGGACTTAAATATATTACACGCAAGCGTAATTTTTCTTCTTTTTTTTTTTACCTCCGGGACCCACCGTTAGGTATTTAATCAGAGATAAATGATTTGTAGCGTGTGTGAAAATGCCATACCTGACCGGGATTCGAACACGGGACCTCCGGAGGAAAGGCCGAGACGTTGCCATCGTGCCACGAAGGCCGGCAGCACTAGCGTGTTTAAAATATTTTATTACTCAGGTTTTTTGTATTTTTCTAATTACGGATCTAAAAGCTCGAAAAATCGGATTCCTTAGGAATCAATATTTATCGGTGATAATATCATCCCTGCCCTGAGGTAGATAATCCCCTCGTCCGGAACATTCCATCTACGTTCCACATCCAGGGCGGAAACAGCTGTACTTGTGTATTCTTCTTTTTGCTGGCTAACGGGGCTCCGAGTTTTACTCTCTCGGAAATAAACGTAATCGGCCAAATTTCAACTATAGGCCGCAATTAAGGACTGGATTTTTCGGCCACCTGCAGATACGAAACACACCACTGATCATGGATATGGATTACA
>JAAAKQ030112766.1:0-14008 GCA_010016005.3 Zanna intricata
TTTTCTTATTTTTAAATATAGAATCCGTTTCCGAGAGATTGCCGTGCAGTTTTGATACACTCTGTATATATATATATATATATATAAAAGTTAATGAAATAATTATCATACTATGTTTATAGTTTAAAGTTGGTTAGATCATTAATGTTTAGGCTCGTTGAAATAGCAGCCAACGTGTGTACCGCTCAGTCGTAAGCAAAAATATTTTGTCTTATGTATTGCAGTTTTTTTTTCCCATCAATTTATTTGGATTTCCTTCTAGCACTCTGGATTTTAACAGTCAGTTTGGGGTTTTCAGTATCGGGACATATTACATTCGGCTCAAGTTACACATTAAAATATTCTAGCCCGAAATATAAGCATAAAAAATCGGTGCACATTACAATCCTCCGTTTTTAAATGAAGGTTAAAATTTTTCATATCTTATTCAAATAGTTTAACATAACTAATTGAAGCTAAAAGCTAAGTTCGGGTGATACCCAATCACCCGACCAGCATTCTTATCTTTCCTTCATTAAAAACTATCGGCCAATATTTCGTTTATGATAATTAAAAAATATATAACGGTTTAAGATGATCATCTGAAACATTTTTATACAGTTTCATTATCACGTGTTAACTGATTCTTTTATACAGTATTGATGTGTTAAAAATTGTAAGCATTAAGAAAATATGATTGCTCTTCAAAAATGATGTACGAGTATAAGATTATAAACGAGTGAGGTGGAGCTAAAACTGTCTTGTTAACACTTTGTGTGTGCGCCCGCGCGCTTCCTTGTACCTCTTCCTTTATATATATTTTTCCTTTTTTTATTTTGAGGTCGAGAAATTCTCAGTAAATTTTTAACCTGTCAAAATCATTTTTCATTGCTTACCGTAACGTCTAATATAAATAAACTAAGACCGGTATCTGAAGTCTTTAATTTTCACCTGCTCGAGACAATCATAGTGCTAACTTTATTATTATTATTATTATTGTGGTATTTTTATAGGCATCTTTTATAAGCGTACAACACTACATGTTAACACCACAGAAACCACAATATGTTATTAATATGAGTGTGAAGCAGCACTAAACTTTAACGCTTTAATTTTAACTCATCAATAACTAACCTGTATCATCAGCAAAATGTAATCAACAATCTTAGAACGTTACGACAGTGTATCTAAGTATTTTTTACTTTTTTTTTTATATATTTTTTGAATGCAATTACAGTTTCATTATAATATGTTATATCCTACCGGTTATTAATTTAGTAAATTATAATTTATTTTCTTTTTTAATAAAATTTGGCTCATTTGTTATCGTGGTGTGTGTGTGTGTGTGTGTGTGTGTGTGTGTGTGTGTGTGTGTGCTCAAATAAAAATATAAATGACTTTCAAACTTTCTTATACATAATTAATGAAGTATTAATTTTTTAATAATAGAAGACATATTTCTTTAAAACGAGTTGAATGTTACAAATTAATGACAAAAATTTTACTATCTATAGTTAATTTACTTGGGTTTGTACATCTTTTCCGAAAAATTAAATACTTTATAAAACTTTTCATTTGAAATTTTTTGAGAAAGGGATTACTTTTTTGAAAAAAAAGTTGTTATACGTAACTCTATACATTGTATCTCTTCAGTTCTTAGACAGATTTCTGTTTAAATTTAATAACATAAATCCTCCGTATTTATAAATTATCCTACCAACATTTTAAGTGTTTACAACTCCTTTTTGGGATTTTACAAGAAATCGATGAATTAAAATTTAAATAAAGGAAAGAAAACAAATAAAATTAGATGAATTTTAATTTTTTTTATCCACGGACAGGACTTGAAGGACCAATTTAATTTTGTTTCTTTCATTTTTTTCTCCATTCATTTAGACTGTTATTAGCTTTTTCTTCAGTTCGTTATCCTCCGTTGAATTTTTCCTTTTCACTTATTTAGGTTATTTTGGTATTTCTCTAACTATATCCTATACTCCAATTATCTCTTCCCTAATATTGGAAGTGTTTTTATTGATTTGCTATTAAATAATAGTGAAAGTTTAGATTCTACTCGTTTTACTCTGGAATCGAATTGGTAATATTATGGTCTAAATGAAACCGGCCTAAGAATAAAAAGACAAACAAACGATGTCGTTTTAAGCATTCTTATTAGAAAGCGTAAATTCAACCTTTTTAAACAATCTTTCCTTTTTTCCGTTTAGCCTCAGGAACCACCGTAAGGTATTACTTCCAGAGGATGAATAAGGGTGATGTGTGTAAAAGTAGATGAAGTGTAGTCTTGTACAATCTCAGGTCAACCATTCCTGAGATCTGTGGTTAATTGAAACCAAACCAACAAAGAACATTCGTATCCACAATCTAGTATTCAGATCCGTATAAAAATAATTACCTTTAGTAGGAAACATTTAAAACTCTTTACTTCGAAATCAGCTGATCTGCGATGACGAGTTCAACCACTAGACCAACACGTTGGGTTTTTTAAAACACACTAAACCATCGAAACCTCAATCTCAGATTACCCAAAATAATCTAATGAACGTTTAGCTAAGATTCATTTTTATCATATATATTCAGATAACTTAGTTTTTCTACCAAACTTATGTCATATAAGACAGAGATAGCATGATCCTTATACTCTTGTACGAAGAGGTATCCCCTCCCGTGAACAAAATTTAAAGGAGAGGATACCCGTATTATTGAGAATTCAGAAAATAATTTTTATTAAATTCATTTGAAATTAAAAATCCATTTATTGTTCTCTTGACTGAAAACTCATAAAAAAAAAGTTTTGTTACATTTATTTAAAATTTAAAGATCCATCAGATGTAGGTGCCTTATTGTTCATCAATGAAGTTAGGTTTACAACTATCCATTTTCTGCTTATTAATAGATATTTTCTTTAATCTGTCTAAGTGAAATCTTTACGTGATTTTTTTTGTACTTATTTTTTTCTTAAATCTTTACTGTTTTTACTGATATCTTATGAAGAAAATTAACTGTTTTTTACAGCTATCTTTAGATCTTAAAAAAATAGAATATGAAGGCGACAGACCTAAAATTACCAACATAATTGATAGCTTTTAATGAAAAATTTTATACAGCAAACTGGTTCATCTGAATATTTATAACACAGAAATGAATTTTAACAAAGATTCAACGGGATTTCAAACGAATAATTCGTAGAGAAAACGTTTATAATAAATAGAACAGACTAGGCATTTAATTATCGCTTGCTATTGACTTATTATGGAGCGGCTATTGACACTAATTTAATTTCTATTGTCAACGTACAAAAAATTAACAAACGTAAAAAATTAATTAACGTACAAAAGATTATTTGAATAATTGCAAAAAAGCTCAAACTGAACGTTCGAGACCAATTTTTTTAATCTAAAAATTTTTCCACTACAACATCTGTATGTTTATAAAGTTTTGAATTTGTTTTACAAAATATTTGGTAGCAAACCAAAATAAAATAGTATATATCGACAACAGTTGAGGTCTAGGGATAACTTTAACATGCCTAAATCAGATTTTACTACATTTAATAAATTTTACACGTACTTTTCCCTAAGAATCTTTAATAAACTACCTGTATTTTTAAAAAAACTCCGTAAACATTAAATTATTTAATTATAATATGAAAAAGTGGTAATCAACAATTTACAACGTAGAAAGTGTTTATAGTGTTTATCAGTAATATTTGTTATTCTTACTTTGTTTAAATTATTTATTTTTTTAGAGTAGCTTTTTATTTGTATTACTAGTAGTTATACAATAGATTTCTTGAATTATAGAATTCACACTGGTAATTCATTATTTTAAAATATTTATTTGCCTGCTCTGCTGTAAATTATTAATTATTATTTTAATATTTTAGTTATAACTCTCCACTTACTCAATTATTAAATTTTAAGTGTCATGGTAGCCTTGACACAGGCAATACCTAATATGGTACTTAGTTCTTTTAAACCATTTACATCTGATTTTAACTTTATTAAATGTACATATCTAAGTTTAATTTTTGTTTTTTATCTTTGTATTTTTATTCTGCATTTCTTATAATAATATGTATATTAAGTGCTTAATAAGGTCACTGTTTGTATAAGAATGTTATTTACTGTTTATTGTAATTGTTGAAAGAATAAAAATGATTTGATTTGAATTAAGGAAATAAGGTTTTCAATCATAAGAACATTAATTATGAGTCAGATTTTAAGGTGACTTTTTTTAAATTGATATAATTTACAAAGATAAATTGGTAACGTATAAGCGACTTAAGGAGTCAGTTCTTTTTTGTTTTATATTCAAAATGCGTTTGTTCTTGTCGATCATAAAATGATGTTAAAGAAGTAGGAAAGAAGGAGCTGATGTAAGAGGTGTAACTTATGATGGTTTTGGTCTCATTTAACCTAATATGAGTTCAAGTGTTTAGGATTAAAAGTATGTGAACGAGTTTGTTGTTTATTTTTATCTTTAGCGTTTTCGACAACAGAAGCCAGTTGTTCCCAGATATAACCATGAAAGCGATACAAAAAACTACTAGATTAGTCGCAAACAAATTTTTACCCGTGTTTCTTGGCGTAATTGAGAAGGTTTTCAGATATATTTCATCTCGAAAGAAAATGTATTTTTTTTAGTAATGCAGAGTTTACGGTTAATGCACAAAGTTTAATGAATTGAATTAATTAACTGTGATTTCTGTCACTGTGTGAGCTGGGTTTGAACTGAATGATTCAAATCGCTCGAATGAATAATATTACAAAAATTAAAGAATTAAATTTACGTTAAATAAAATATACTAAATAATTATTTTTTTTTAATTGGGGCATGGAGCATTGGGAGAGAGTACATATTGATAGCTAATATCGTAATTCCGTTACAATTATGATGTCTAAGAACTTACACAATCGCACAAGCGCGAGCGCGCGCGCTTATACACAAACTCTGATTTATATTAAAATCTGTAAGTAATTATTTATGATAGAATATGAAAAGTATCAACCTGAAATAAACTTACAATTAACTTAAAATTAGTTACGTACTTAATTAAATAAAACAGAATACAGATAAGAAACATGTGAATATGTGTGTGTGTGTGTGTGTGTGTGTGTGTGTGCGCGCGCGCGTGTGTTTTAATGTGATTGAAAACTAGGTTGCTGTTTAATTAATTCTTTAAGGATTAATTCTTGGTTTAGGATAACGTTGGAACTATTTATTATTTTCTTTAAGGTTTGTGAAAGGCGGGAAGAATGTTAACTAGACACCTGATTAATATAACTCATCAATATTATATTGTATAGTGAAAAAAATAAAACGATAAATGTTGGTAGATATAAACTTTTTATTATTATTATTATTGTTTGTATTAAAGCAAATATTTTACAAAGTAAACACTATAATTTTTTATATTAAATTGGATTTAATTTTTATATTTAAGTTGTATCAGTATAAACAGAATGAATTCATTTATTAGTAAAATAATTACAAATAGTTTTTTTTTTTTTTCAGTGTAATAGAAGAATGTATTATATATGCTTGTTATGCCTGCTTCAATTATTTCTTTTTAATTCTGCTTTCTGTATTATATTAAATTAAATATAACATACAATTATATGTTTATTTATACAGAATTAAATACTTAGTATTATTTATAATAAGGATAATTTATTTATTTTATCATAATATACAAATTTATCTTTCGAAGGACGTCCGCTTTGTATTTGTCGTATCTGGAATGGATAGATCAGAAAATATTCCTATTTATATATATTTATACTTTATAAAATATGTTATTGCAACATTTACTTGAATGATATACATTCATAAATTGTTTTGTGTAAAATAAATAAGAAAAGATTACAAAATTTGTGTGTTTCACTATGTAGAGTTGTGTAAATATTTATTGCTGATAATCATAGACAATTTTATTTAATTTAAATATTATTCAGATTTAAACTTACCTAAAGATAAATGTAAATAATAAAATATGAGATTTAAAATGGAAATAGATTTTACATCCTTCCACAAGATTTTGTCTTTCATAATCATAAGAAAAGACGTTATGATAAAAGCTATTCTTGCAACACAAAGTTTATTTTGAAAATTTGTTTACTATAGTTTATATGTTTTTAGTTCTATAGTCAAACTATAGTGATGTTAGCAGAAAAGGTAATAGGAATTGTTATTATCAATTTTTTTACTATCTTTCAAAAAAAATTATATATACAATACACTACGAAGTTTGTAATCCGAAAATTCATTATAAATTATGTTGAAAAGCATGCTGTAAAAAGGTTTACGATTAGCATCATTAATTTCTGTTTTATTATTAATTTAATGAAAGATCAATAGAATAATTTACGAAAATTATGTATATATTTCATGTCACCAATTTCTTACTTTGACACCGAAATCGTCACTTACATATTTTCCGGTTTGTCTTTTATTGATAATCTAGAAAATTTTCAATTTCTGTTCTGTAGAAAGTATACCCATTTTTAGGCACTAATCATCAAAATCACACACTCAGAATCGATACAGACTTTTAAAAATTTAAAATAGCAACAAAAAATGAAATCCATTCCATTGAAATAAATATGCTATCAAATTGTAAATAAAAAAAATAATAAAAAACAAACAGTAATTTGGATATCAATGAGTAGTATACGTTAGCGTAAAATTTGTTAAAAAAAGGAAAAATATAACCAAGTATTTTTGTTATTAATTAAAATATAATTTAATGAAATTCTTTTAAAGAAATTCATAAAATGATCCTGTTGGTTAAATTACATTATTTTAATTATATTTTATTTATTTTGTTTCTTGAAATACCATCAGGATAGTTTAATGAGGTAGAACAAAGAAATTTCGGTTACTTTATTTGGTGAACTGACTGTTAAGTTGATGGTCATTTAAACTAAAGAATGGTAAATGAGGAGTCCGATGTAAATAGAAATCCGTTTATATATATAATGAATTTATTATTATTTATTAGTATTTTTGTAATACTTTCTACTTTGGTATCGTATTATTAATATTGTTATTAAGACAATAAATTGTTTAATGCATTAAACCACCTAAGGAAATATATACATATATATATAAAAGTTTATGGTATCGAAAATAATAAAATACTAAACAAAGAATCTTGGATGACAAGAAAGGAAATCAAATGTAAAAGAATAAGTAGATATGTCCGTTTCATTAAGGCTATACTCAAAACATGCGCGCAGAAAGTGTATATACTCTGATGTATCTTTTTATATGAGAAGTTAAAATAAAACAATACGAAATAATGAGGACGTTACTGCTTGTTTGTTAATGCATACAAACGCTCACATAAATACTAAAAACAACACCCATACACACATAAATACTTTATTATTATTATTATTATATAGAGAAGTATTGCGCGCTAATGAACTAAAAAAGTATTTTGAATAAGGTCATAATTCGCGGCCATCGAGGGTTCGTTCGTTTTTGTTAAGTAAATTGTGTCCACAATCCGATTTGAAATCGACCTAGTATAGCCTGCATGGTATATACATACATCAACAAATAACACTAAGGTCGGCGGCTGAATTGCAAGGTTGTCGTTACATTTGTTGTTGTGTTAACGTCTGATCAAAATCAATTCAAGGAATAAACTAACAAACCGAACAGCCGTTTCAAATTATTCATTTCATTCATTCGTTTGACCATTGTTAATAAAAAATAAAAAAAAAGAAAGAAAAAAGTTGCATTGGATATTTGCCCAGTATATAGTCATTAATTTTAAATAAAATATAATGATTGGCTTCTTGTCGAATATGTTTGTATTTGCGCGTACGGGTATCAGGGTAATCTAAACATTGCGTATCGTACGGTACAAAATAAAATAAGAGTACCTTTAACAGTAAAACCTACGTATTTTATTTACTTTTAACATACATCTGATTGAGAGATCACTAAATGTAACAATAATATATCCTTTCCCAAAATAAACATCAATAAATAAGTAAAAAGAAATAGAAAATTTATAAATCGGCTCCATTAATTATATACGGTATTCGTTCCTTTATTTGTTCAACTGTCTTCTCTCAGGTTGTTAAAAAACATGTATTTATATGTATACAAATCCCACTAATCTCTAACTAACCTTTACATTTTCTCATATATACTGTACTTAAACAAAGTTAACATTTCTTCTTTGCCTTTTAGATTAGACACAATATTTTCTTCAGCATCCTAACATATTTCCTTCTTGTGGGCTTATATTTTCTTTCCAGCAGTAGCAATTGATCCTTCAGGTATTCTTTAAAAAGGATCATTCCGCTTCAGTGTAAAAAAAAAAAAATTTAATTTCAGTCCAAATGATCTGTCCAGTGCCACTCAATTTCATTTGGCTTGTCGAGAACAATAGTTTAAAGGATAATCATTACGCTTATCTACCTACAAAATGCAAATAGTGCAGGAATAAAATATATAAATTACTTAAATTTAATCCAGTGTGACTTAATAGCCGCTGCTATTGAGTCTTATAGACTTTAACGAAAACATTATTTACTGTATATTAACGGTTATATTTATGTATGTGGATTTATAAGTAAAAAATCCCCATATCGGGGGGAAAATAAACTGTATTTAAATTCATCAAGAATCATATCAGAATATTGAAATTATCGTATTATGGTGTAATAACATCCTCCAGAATAATCGGCCCGTATTTCAATGAATGCAGTGATTAAAGCATGAATTATTAGAGATTTTCTTCTGCTCCAGAACAAGAAAAAACCTGAAATCAATCCAGTTATATGGTTTCAAATGGTGCGACTGGTTAAACAGTTATTCAATCAGTGAAGAATATAGTTAAGCAATTGTTTCCAGTATATATTATTTCTAAGAGTCTAACGTATTTCTTGATCCAAGAATTGCCGGTTCTCACAATATGGGTTTTTTTTTCTTTCAGTGCTATTTGAAGAGTAAGATCTACCCTCATTAAATGCTAATATACAAAAAAAAAAAAAAAAATCACCACAAATTTACCGCAATTCCTGCAGATATATTTCATCATGTGAAGGAAAACAAAATAATTCCAATTCAATCGAAATGACTGCCCCGATTTCAGGATTTAGTGTTTGAAACTTATGTTTAAATTTAAATCCCTCAAATAATGTATTGTTGAGTTTTGTTAAATGCCTTTTTACTGATAAATGTCTTTTTAAAAGAATAAATAAAAAATTTTACCTTTTTTTTTTTTTTACTCCCTATTTTGTTGGTACGCCTGATATTGTTGCTCCCCTTTTTGTAGTAGAGGAAATTAAAACTGTTTAAAAAACGTTATCTATTTCTTCCAATATACGTTACACTGATTTCTAAGTTAATTTTATTGTTAGAAGAAATTAATGTGAGTAATTTTGATCGAAATAAAATGTTTAAAGTTTTCTGTAACTCAACATAATTTGGCCAAACTAATAGTTAAAATTTAGAAATCGAAACGCCCGATTTTTTGGAATTTTGAAATTTAAATATGTTTTTTAAAAATATTCTTTGCAACGACAGTAAACTCGTCGTTGCAAATCGCTTCTTTAACAGCTGATTTTCGAAGTCGAATGTTCTGAGGTCCAAATCCTAGTAAGAGCTTATTTACTTTTAAACTGATTCGAATTCTAGTAAAAGGATATTGGTGTACTTTGGTGGTTGGAGTTCAATTAATCATCTAAGGAATGGTATTAAATTACAAGATTACACTTCATTTACATGTCATGCGTATCATTGAGCCATGGGTACGGAGGCTTGATTATTGTTTACTAGTCAAACAGGTCGAAACGTTCACATTAGGAATAATAAAAAAAAAATATATTTTTATGGAAACTTAAGTTAGGTTTTTTTAATTTTTTTTTATAGATAAGATATAGATATAGATAATGGGCAGTTATACAATTGCTAAAATATTAGTTTTTATTAACATCAAATATTTACGCAATTATTAATTCAACAATCTTACCTGAAATATTGTGATAAAGTCCCTTTATTACTCTTTAAATAGATGTAAGTAAGTCTTATATCTATCTAATACTAGATTTTTTTTAAGATTATGATGTAACCATCAACAGGAGAAGCTTACTAGCCGGCCTCCGTGGCGCGAGTGGTAGCGTCTCGGCCTTTCATCCGGAGGTCCCGGGTTCGAATCCCGGTCAGGCATGGCATCTTTCAATACACTACAATTCATTCATCTCATCCTCTGAAGATATACCTTAACGGTGGTTCCAGAGGTTAAAAAAAAAGTTTAAAAAAAAAAAAAAGGAGAAGCTTACTAAATTTTCTAGTGATATTTATAATCGAGTAGATTGAAACAAATAAAAATATGCGATTCTAAATTATAGTTTTCAATTAATATTAAAAATGAGATGTTTCACCAAATCTGATGTGGACACTACGCTTCCTTGTACTCCTATTAAATTACATAATATATTTTTAGATGTACATAAAATTTATTTCACTAATAACTTCTGATTTTTTTTATCGTTATTATTATTTACTGTAAATTTATTTACAATCAGAGGTTAATAAATTATTCATAAATCAATATATTTAAATTAAAAAAAAAGTTGAAAAAAAGGAAAAGCAGTTGAAGTCTGATTCGAACCGATATGCCTTCCCCTTAAAAGATCAAAATATTTTATTAATTATTACCACTTACGACATATCGTTGAAAAGTACTCAATGAGAGCTTATTACTGCAGTTACGAAAAAGTCTAGATTCCAATTATTTTTGTATTTTGGGCTTTTTCGGACACTTTTGGTTCAGTCGATTGCAACCATTTGGGGAGGTGTACAATTTGATATTCCAACAGTCCTAAATAAAAAATTTTAAAATTATACGGCTCATCGTATCTCCGTAACTCGAAAATTTCTGGACCTAACATTTATATGAACTTTTTTCATTACTTTCACCAGTAGAACATGTCCCGAAAATTTCTACGTTTCTTCGTGGGACACTTACAGGTTATTTAATAAGATAATTTCTCGTAAGAAAAAATATTTACTTGTGTTGATTTACTTGAAAATAGTTTTATTATCTGATTTAGTGACGTCAATATTGGTTTTTTTTTTTTTATTTTTTTTAATTTTTTTTATAAGAGTAAGTCACTCTTCTGTTTAGCAGAGTTATACATTCATAAATATAAATTCAAAAATAAGTTAACAGTTTTTTACATATTAATTTAATTACAATACGTTTATATTAAAGGAAAGAATGGAATATGGAATTATCTAACAAGTTGATGTAGTTTTTGCGATTAATCAATTTTTTGTTTCTTATTTTACATTTCATTATTTAAATATGAATGGGCTTTTTATAAAGGTATTTTTAAGTAAGTTTTTTTTTGAAAAAGTTGAAATTTATATTATTAAAATGTATATTTGATACTATAAAAAGTGTGATTTTTAAAAATTTTTACTATGTTTTTAAAAAATATCCTGTGTTGGTAAAATTATGACACGAAGTAGGACTAACATAACAAGCAAGGTTAATAAACTCCATAATCTCAAAAAAAAAAAAATAAATAAATAAAAAAAAAAAAATAGATATTAAATCCATTAGTTTAGTTAGTAAGTGAGCAAAAATTACTTAAAAGAGATCGTAGCTAATAGAGCAAGCGAGTTTCTCATCGTAATATCAGTCATAAATTTTATTGTGTACCTGTTAAATATAAGATTGATTATATACCTATAAAATATAATAAATGATGGAAGTTACTACATATTTCTATTTTATGTTTTACCTAGAATGAGAGTGTCATCTTTAAGGAAATGTGCTTCGTCGCAGTTTTTCCCATAGTTATTATACCAATGTCAAGTTGTCAAATAAGAGTATATGTAGTATTTT
This sequence comes from Zanna intricata, assembly GCA_010016005.3. NCBI lineage: Eukaryota > Metazoa > Arthropoda > Insecta > Hemiptera > Fulgoridae > Zanna > Zanna intricata. Next base: position 11,873 of record JAAAKQ030112766.1, read on the forward strand.
GTATCGCTATTCTTGCGTTGTTGTGTGAGTGTGTATGATACACACTGGTTTCTTATTTATTGCTATGCCGGTTTGTTCTAGTTGACTATATTAAGAAACTACGTATATAATATTTTGTAATACTGTCGTCACGCATTAAAGAATTGCCTTCTGTTAGTCAGCGATATGAGTGATTTGTGATATGTATAACATTATAACTTATATAAGATGACAACTAAATGAATGTAGTTTGTATATAACTGAATTAATTTTTTTCAGGCTTTTTTTTATTAAAAAAAATTATACGAGAAAGTCCCAGTTGACTAATAATAATTCTTTGAAATGCTCATTCATTAATTTTTTTAGTGTTGTTTTATTTATTTTTTACTATAAATTACAAATTGATTGATATTTAAAAGAAGAAATCAATGAATTCGCTGAGAAATCCTTTAATTTTTAAAAACCAAAAACTTTTAATGCCGGTTTAACGAAAATAATGTCGAATGAGATCATCTTTACGGGTACAGTTTTTAAAATACAATTTATTTTATTAAAGCTGGTATTTTGGAACGTTAATTACTGACTGATTAAGGTTCTTATTCTTAACCTACCGGGGTGGTCTAGTGGTTAACGCGACATCGCAACTCAGCTGATTTCGAAGTCGAGAGTTCTAAGGTTCAAATCCTAGTAAAGATAAACATTTTTATATGGATTTGAATACTAGATCGTGGATACCGGTGTTCTTTGGTGTTTGGGTTTCAATTAACCACATTTCTCAGGAGTGTTCTACCTGAGATTGTTCAAGAATACACTTCATTCATATTCATACACATTCATCCTCTGAAGTAATACCTTACGGTAGTTCCGGAGGCTAAACAGATAAAGAGAGAAGATTCTTGTTATTACCCGACTGTTGGAAGAAAGTTAATTCATATGTTTGAATTTATGAAAGATGTAAATATTATGGATTCTACATCAGTATTATGCATATTATATATTAAATAAAATATTGTAAAAAAATAATTTTTTTCTAATCTAAAAAATATAAAAATGAACCTTGAAGTACGAAAGATTTTAATTGGCGTGAAATTTGAAATCAGATGCATACTTCAGATGGTGTTTCAAAACATAAAGGGTCAATATCTAAGTCGAATAAGTGTATTTTGATAATCGAAGAATATTGGAAGTCGGATTTACTATAATCCGTGAACACCTCTGTGGATGAAGGGAGCACCGCGAAAATAAATGTTACTAATCGCTTAGTTTTAAGCATCATTTATTCATCATTTAGCTTTTAAAATATCAAAAGTTATATCTAAATCTGAACCTGAATATTCATTTAATATATAAACATAGTTATTTAATAACCGCTAAGGATAATAGAAGCAGCAGTTAAAATATCACCTCATTTGATCGAGCCGATTCTGGGGTAATTATGACATACACAAAAAAACTCTAGACAAAATTATAGAACATTTTTAATAGCAGTTTTGATGTCAATTACACACCAGATGATAAATCAATTACCTTGATAGTAGAAAAAAATAAACACCCCGTGATTAATGCATCTATGGTAAAGACCAAATTACAATGGTGTGGAAGAACGTAAAAAACAGTGATGGGGGCATCAAATTAGAATGTTCTTCCCCATACATGTATAATAGATTAGTAATTTTGATTTAAATGCTAGTATTAGCATTTAAATGCTAAAGTGAGTTTTAGAATCATTAAATAAATTATTAAAATAAATTATTGAAATAAATAAAATAAAATAAATTATCATTAAATAAATTAGGTAAGAAAGATAATTAAATTAAGATTAATAGATGTTTAATTCAAGTAATTTTTGAATGGAATAACTGGAAAATTTCTTTGAAAAAAGTTTAAAATTATGCTAAAATAAAATTTAAAGAATAAATGATAAAAAAAAGAAGAAAATAATGCAATTTTAGTTAGATTTTTTTAATTTTATTTTTTTTTATTATATTTAAAGGATTACGTAGCAGAAAAAATTGGTCTACAGATATCAATGGAGAAAACAGAAATTATGCCAACCTTCAAACAGGAACTCCGAACCCTACAACTGAACAATGGAAACAAAGTTAAAATCGTCCAAAAATTTAAATATCTGGGTGAAATCATCACATGGAACCTTGT
>JAAAKQ030112777.1:0-14007 GCA_010016005.3 Zanna intricata
CCCCAATCTACATTTCATTATCACTAAATTATGGTCGCTATCAATGTCTGCTCCAGGATATGTTTTGCAATCGAGGAATTGATTTCTAAATCTTTGTTTAACCATCTTAATTTATCTGATACCTTGCAGTATCAATAAGTGTTGCATACAGAAAATCTTTACCAATTTGGATCACACTTCCAGTCTGAGTTAATCTGATAAATTAAGCAAATTCCTTTCAAAGATATTTTCAATCGATGACTTTTTTTAAATTTTAAATCACAATTTTACTGCATATAATTTTAACCAAGAAACAAACAACACATTTTTATGTCTAAAAATATAGCGTTTATCTGTAATTTTTTTTTTTTAACTATAGTTATTTGGTAATATTTTATAATAAAGGTTTACCTTAGCTATGAAACATAATATGTAAGTGTACATACCCTTGATATTTACTTCTAGATTAATATCAAAATTGTAGCGATCATTATGACGTAAGTAGCTGAATGGTACAGGATCTTGTTCAATATTATCAGTTTTAAAGGGTTCTAGAGCCTCCATTGTTACAATCCATGGTGAAATTGTAGTTCCAAAATTCTTTGCAAGAAAGGGTCCAAGAGGTACATACTCCCACTTTTGTATATCACGGGCTAAAAAAAAAAAAATAATTGCAGAAACGTGTTCAATTTTCCTTAATTTTTTTTTTTATTCAATGCTAACATAATTAATTAACTACAGTATTAATACGTGAACAATTTTGTGAAAAATTGAACTTAATATCAGCAGAGTCAGATGATTACTCAAGAAGTAAGCTGGTTTAATAACTGGCATGTGTTTATTCATATTAACAGACCACTTTTATACCGAATAACCAAAGAATCCTTAAAATGTTGACCCTTGTGTTACATAACTACCATTAATGAAACATGGATGTTGAGGTAATGAGAACTGTTGAACAAAACATTAGTAATTTTATTACTATCATAATCTTGTGAACCGTTGAGATTTTCTGTCACAATCATTCAGAAAAACAGTAGTACTAATTTTTTTAAAAATATATCTTGCTATTTGCTTGTTTTATTTATCATCTACATCAATTATGAATATAAAACTATATATTTACAGAAAGCGGTAAATTATGCAGGAGATTTTTCTTATTTAAAATGTTTTAAATATGAAGCAAGTAATGCTCCAAAATGAAATTAAATGAAGCTATCAAATTCTAAAATCACACTATAATTCTTCAGCCTCTTAAATTTAAATAATATTTTTAATAATGCTAATCCAAAAGCAACATTAGCTCCTAAAACAGAAATTTAATATCCTGTGATACTAATATTATTTGCACAATCAATTAGGAATTCCAAGTAAAAAAATAAATAAATAAAAACACTAAATAACATTATACAAGAGTATTTAAATAACTTCTTTTTAAAAGAACCTCTGACACTGATTAGGTGTAATCTAAAGTACCATTACAGGTGTAATCTAAAGTGCCAGATCACAGCAGGTGACTTATTATGTATTCATTGCTTGCATTCAAATACTGTATTGAGTTACAAATATTGAGTTATTCTAAGGATTAAAATTACAGAAATCTTTTTTAATTAAAAAAATATTTACTACTATGAAAAAAATTGTTTCAGCAATTACTGAATGAGAATGGAAATATAAAAAAAATATGATCAAACAAGCCTGAAATTTAATCAAGATAACAATAAAAACCCATGTTTTAATGTGCTAATTACATTTTTTTTTTAATTGTTTGATCAAATTACAAAACTTGAAAATCTCATACACTAGAAAAAAAGGCTTAAAGATTTTGTTTTTCTATACATATAAATGAAACATATTACTGCTTTAATGATTATTAGAAAGGAACAGGATTACTTTTCTATATAATGTAAAATTTTTATTTTTCAATGGTTTTTTACAAATGTAAAACAGTCATTTTGTGTTTTCTTCTGTTAGTCAAACTATAGCATGGAAACAGAAATCCATAATATTGATGTGTTTTTGAGACTGTCAACTTTTAAAATTTAATGGGTAGAAATAAGTATTTTATATAAGATTCATTAACTCATACTTTTTCTGGAGTTTAATTTAATTTTTACACAACTAAAGCTATGATTGCTGTAATCTAATAGTATGATTTCTTTTAAGCATGAAGAATGTTTTTCATGAAATTATGGTTTGCATAAACACAGTAAAAGTTTGTTACTATTATCATCCGTAAATATTCTATTATTTATATCTACAGTATTTCCACAAAAGATGTTTTTAAAAATAGAAATGTCTAGTGAAAAAATAATACCAAAGACTGAGATTAGATCATTCATTCTCAAAGTAGACGATAATGCCCCTTTGTGGATGTTGGAGGCCTTCACGGCATGGGGGAGGGGGCAGTAGAAGCCCACAGAAAATTGGGGACATTCAGGCAGTCTAGGAAGGTGATGGCTCTTTAAAAAAAGGCAAAAATTATGTTTTCCTGACATTTCAAAGTGAAATTTAATGCCTACTACACTAGTAGAAAAAGTTAAAGGGACACATCATATTTTATCATAAAAAATGATTGTATTCAAACTACTTTAACTTTACTAACCGAGAGACTTAGAGAGACGAATAAAAAAGAAAAATTGAATCTTGAACACTCTACTTTTTTACAATATACTTCAGATTTCAAAAATCATCAAATTAAAAAAAAATCGGTGAAAAGAAAAGTTTTAAAAATTTGAAAGTTTTTCTTTGTGTCTGATCAAGCACATGGGGGAAACGAGATGTTTATTCTGTTCAAATCTTCTGATCTAAGCAACATATTAATACAAATAAATATGGAAATTAAAGGGAATTTTTAAATGTTGTTTTTAAGAGCACAACTTAAAAACAACAATTCCAATTAATTTTAACAGATGGTAAGTTTAAAGATTTTGAGGGCGCTAAAAAATGTTTGATTCTCAATGTAGGTGATGGGCAAAAAAGTTTGAGATCACTGCATTTGATCATTTCATTTGTCATCTAATAGAGAACAGAAGCACTGCTGCAGGTGCATTCAGAACATTTATATTCTTCTTAATGCCCTCTTCTGTTAACATCTGTTAACAATCACATCTGTTAACATCTCAATTCTGTTAACAATAAAACTTGATAACATCATATAATTTTCACTTTGTTTGAGATACCCAAACTGTTCTCATAAACTATATAGTTAGGTCATCCAACACACTGTTCACCTTTTATTATCATTTCTTATACAATATTTTTCATTAGTGACTGCATTTCTGTTATCATAATATGTCCATTATTTCAATTACCTTTTTTAATTGCTTTTAGGACTTAAAAATCTGCTCAAGATTGTAAATTTAGTATAAAAATGAATTTTCTATTTTTAAATCCTTTATAAATTTTACTTATCATTAACTTATACACACTTTAAAAATAGATAGTAATTTAAAGTAATCGTTAAAGCAATTCCTTATATTCAGTAATAAATTAAATATTTGATGTAATATTTGATTATTGTAGTTGTTTAACTATAAATGTACTAATTTAATTAATAAAATGTCCTGCTGTTCTCACCCTGGCATTTGGTGTTACTGGTGTGAGTTTTTTCTTTGAGTTTGAAAAACATGCCAAAATTTATAATGTGGATGAAAATTTTTTTATCTGAATTGTATCTGTCTGTTTCAATATATTTTTGTAAGTTTAGTTAATTTATCCTGTAGTTTATGTTAATTCATAACATTCAATTAAATTAAGATTAGGTCCTTTTTTTGTGTATTTATGTAATGTGTGGGTTGCTGTCAAATTAGTAGATTTATGATTTTTATGTGTGATATGGTCACCTAATGTTGAGTATAATGAAGTTTTTTTAAGCAATCATTGATATTGCTTTAGCTTCATCCTATTTGTTCGATATTGAACCTAGTGCCATTTACAAAATTCATTTTATATATTTTAGAGTCGTTGTGTTTGTTCATTGGTGAATTCTAAGTGAAGTAGTTTTGTTTATTCTTCTGAAGGCCACATTGTAACCAGATTTTTTTTAATTTATATGTTATTTTCTCTGAGCCTTTGTTATGAATATAAATGAGATGTATTTTCTGCTTTGTTTATTAAGTTTAGGAGTGATTAATTGTGCTGTTAAATCAGTTTATGTGTACTAAAAATTTTATAATATTGAGTTCTTCTGTGTCTTAAAATGAGATAAATTAGTTAAATCATTTTATAATCCCATTTCTAAATACAGATGTAGATGAGGCTATCTGACATTGTTGATTTTCTGTAAATCTTGAAAGCATATTTATGTTAGTTATTTTGTGATAATGAGATTAAAAACCTTTATCTATTATTTGTGTTCACATTCATCAAAAAGTTCTTTTTTGTTCATGGAAAAACGGTTTAAATATATTTTTAGAATATGTTTAATAAGATGTATTTGTGTTATATGAAGTCAGTTCTTTTTACAATTTCTGCTACCAGGTCATAATCAAAACAAGAAACATATCATTTGATACTTTAATATAACCAGATATAATTTAATTTTCAAGATAAAAAAACACAATAAAATATAAATAGAAAACATTCATTAAATAGATGCAACCTATAAATTAAATTAAATTGGTCTAGCTGTACAAAGTTCTACATCAGATAACCAGAATCCACTTTTAAAAATGCAATTAAGATATGAAAGCACTCCATATTAACAATATCAACATTTGTAGACCATCTCATGCAAACAGATCACAAATACAAATTAAATAAAAATAAATCACAAATTAAATATCCTACCACTATAAAAAATAAACCACATCTTAACATAATGAATATATGAAATATATAACTGCACAACAACTGTAATATACGAAATGAAAAGTTTAATTCAAATCTTACACGCATTTAAGACAAACTGAAAAAAATTATCCCCTAATTAGTATCTTCCTAACACAAAAAGTGCCAGCAACACATTCAACTGCAACCGTTATTCAGAATAACATTGCAAGTGTCAGTTGGGAAGATTGTAAGAATAACTGAAAATGTAATGACAAAAATAAAACTATTCATTTTAAGTAAATCTGTCATTTGTTCCTCTGTTTTGTCATCAAAATCAGTTACAAAATTATAGTTAATTTTAATAAAGCTTTCAGGTCATATTATTACAGTGTTGTATTCATTAATTCATATTCATATATTAATAATTATTACTGATTTAATTTTTTGTATACATTACCACTCCAATCATTAACGAGAACCATTCCAAAAATATGCTCTTCTGCATCTTCTATTGAAATTCGTTCACCTAACTTTGTAGATTTTCCCCCAACAAAGAATCCCATTTCCAATTCAAAGTCAATGAACTTACTCGGTCCAAAGTCAGGATTTTCACCCACACATACTTGACCTTGTGGTCGACGAATTGGTGTGCCTGAAATTACAATCGAAGAGGCACGACCATGATAACCTATTGGCAAGTACTTCCTAGAATTAAGAAAAATTTATTTTATTTTTTTATTATTTGTTAAAACATTTTTTTTTTTACTTTCAGATGATACACCATATTTATAAGTGATCTTACATGAAAAATAAGTCATTCCTCAAAATACCACTCCAAATTCATAGTTTTAGTACATGATAGTTCTATAGAAATAGAAACATGTAAAGGACTAGTCTCTTGGAAAATAAAGAACATAGATAAAATGTGACCAAAGATACATTTAATTAACTGGTTCCCATAGATCAGCACTTTTCAATATCAAAAGAGAAAAACTAAAGTAAAGCCTCTACTATAAGCTCATGATTACAGATTTATCTGTACTATAACATTATTATCCATTACAAATAGTACTTTTAACAGTTTTCAAATAACTTAATTGTAGAAGCTTTAGATCAACTTAAATAAAATTATTTAGTCACAAGTCAAAAATTATACAGAAATAAAACCACCTTTCATAGTGCAGCACGGAAGTATAATGTTGCTCATTTTGTTATATTTTTTTAGATGGCTATTCACCGTTTAAACTTAAAGCTTGTGAGTGGGATTATATAAAAAATTTGTAAGCCACTTTGATCATCACTCCCACATAGTATACTAACACAAGGTCATCAGACCCTCCTCTTCACTAATGCTCAGTTGTGCATCATCTAGAATGAGGAGGAATGAGAAGCCCTGTATAAAATTAAGCATTAGTCTAGTTTTATAAGAATTAAATTAATCAATAGGATCTTTTAATTCGATAATTAAACAGTGAATCTTCTGTACAACAAGAGGATTATATTATTTGTGAATAATCCCTTTCAGCAAATAAAAGCGTTTTTTATTACAGATCATCATGTTGTTTTTGTTAAATATTAAAATATGAATATCCAAATCTATGTAAAATGAAATATTAAATGAAGAATTTATAATTACTACAGAGTGCACTGTTAAACATAACGCTTTAGTCTGAACTGTGGGTGTCCAAAGAAAAGAAATGACAATTTTTTGTAGCATTTTTTTTATATCTACCAAACAATAATAGACTGATGATTTTTTTTTTTTTTGATTTTTTGGGAAACAGGAACTCCAAATGCCTTTTAATTAAATTTTAATTAAATATTAAGGATTTTGTTTAGGTGAAACTGACCTTTAACATGAAACTATCAGACTTTTGTTTTGTTAAATTTTATTATTGTTTAGTTTGTTTATTTTCTTATCATTTCTATACAGTGGGAATTTCATAGATGTCTACTTTTTTCAATTCAGACATTTTTTATAAAAAATAATTTTAAAAATAATAAAAGCTGTAGAGATAAATTTTAAGCAGGTAAGCAGATATCACTTAAATAAAAGTATAGAGTATCATATATCATAAAATATATACATTAAATAAGTATTGTATATCAGTCATTGTAGTAAAGTTTATTTACTTATTTCAGGGATACAATTTGAAAACTCATCTCTTAAGTTTTAATGTTTTTTAATTATTTTATTTTAGAAAAATGAGTCGTTTTCTGAAGAAGAGATCTCAGAGAAAAAAGCAGTAAATAATAATAATTTAAAATTAATTGTACTTTTTTGTCAGGATGCAATTTACTAAAAAATTTATTATTAAATTTTTGTTTGTAATTTACACCAATAAAATTTGATTGTATCGGTTTCATCATTAAGTGTTCTACAATTTATATTTGCTGCATTTCAATTTTTTTTCTTTATTTACAGTCATTTATATTACACAATTTTTCATTACATTTCTGTTATTTCTATAACATTCAAAAAATCTTTAAGAAGTCATTAAACACAATGATCAAATCGGTATTTATATATGAAGAACAAATAGATTACTTATCCTTTAAAACTAGATTTCTTGAACAGTATAGTGATTACAAAAATAATAAATTAGATTTATCTAATATGGCAGATTGTCAAATAAACAATAAAAATTCTATTTCTAATATCGACAGAAATTGAGAAATATTAGAAATTAATAAAGCTGACAAAAAATTAAATATATTAGAAAAATATAAATACAAACAAGATTTCAATTTGATAAGCCGTTGGACAGTATTTTAGGGATAGGAAGTGATTCTACATAACATACTGAAGAAAAAATTTCCACTGAACATAGGTCTGAAAACGCATATTTTCTTTCTGTCTGTTTGCCAATTTGTGTTTTTTTTTTTAAGAAAAAATTGTTTTTGAAGAACAGCTGGAGATAACACAATAAAATTTTGTACTTTATTTTAAAGTATCATTTTTTAATAGGAAACAAACAACGCTACTCTTCGCTAACAAATTTCAAAATGACGGTCTTTTCAATTTTGCAATCTTAAATATCTTGGAAATTATTGGTTTTATCAAACTGTGTTGTAATATAAAAATTATGGAGCATTTTTTTGTGAACAAAACGACATCTTAGTCGTAAAAATCCGACGACAAAATACAGAATTATTGCAAAAAGTAGGCCGAAACCGATTTGGCGGCCACCTTGATTTTTTTTATTATTGTAGTTAACTGATTAAAATTGCTAAATATCTGTTGTTAACATTTGTGTTAAGTTTGTTTTATTATTTGTTTATTTTTTATTGTTATTACCTCTGCCGGTTGAAACCTTTCTGTTTTATTATTTGCTTATTTTTTATTGTTATTGCCTCTGCCTGTTAAAAGCTTTTCGTTGGGTAACTAAAATAAGTTACAGTTTTTAAATTGTTAGATTAAACTAAAATAAAAGCATGTATGTTCTTAATTTAAACTCCCATCAGATAACAAACAGAACGCGAAACTATAACAATTTACTTACTACGACAAAATAAAAACTACCCGTATACTCCTGCTTACTTCGGTGTCAAAGCACTGAATAAAATTATTCTCAGAACTGTAAATGGATTGTTTACATAAGCTGCCGCCCGCTATCAAATTTTATTAATGACCGTCTGCTTATATGCCGAAAGTTTGGAGCCAAGAATGTGGCGGCATATAATTAGATAAACAACTGTTACAGTATTGCAGTACTGTATTATCATCTCTACTGGATTTATAATTTGCAAATCGTGGGTATATACAGTCTTTTTTTTAATTTCCTTACCATCTTATGGGACAAGATTAATACGTAAAATTAAATCTATGTTTCCTTTACGTTTCCGTACTGCAGAGTTTTCCGTCTTGAAGAGATTAATTTCGATAAAAATATATCGGGACTTGGGAAACCATATGTTTTGGGGGATTTCCGTTTTTTGGAGGTTCCGTTTTGTAGAGGGTTCACTGTATTAGCATTGCGATACGTCTTTAATACAAAGTCACATTTTGAGAAAAAGTACATATTCAATAGTAATCAAATTATTACAGTGTAATAGAGTCTATGATCTGGTAGCAAACTGCTTTTTAAATTTCATGCTTATTTTCTTCACAACTCGGTATAAGCATTCAGCAATTTAATCTATTTTTAAAATACAAGAATCATATCCATGTTGTTCTAAGATTCAAATTATGCTACTTCAAGTCAAATATTCAAAATTAAAAAATATATGGGTTATTAAAAACAAACTGGATAGTTTAAAAGTCATTCTGTCAAGCTAAATTTTTATTACATCAGAAGTGATGGTTTGACAAACAACTCATAAAATTTCAAATGTTTCATTCAACTTAGTTTTGTTTTGTCAATTTTTATATTTGGCATTTTAAAACAGCTTTAACTTTTTCCTTTCCACTCCAGTAATAATTATACTATTATTACTATTATATTATAATGTTGACATTAAGACAGAATGTCATACAGATATTTTATCACATAAATTTTTTTCTGTAATTAAAATTTTATGGTTGCCTGAATTTATTCTTTGGTTGCTCTTTTTATACAAGAGGATGTTAAAATCAATAGATAACTACATAGCTGTTCTTCTCTGCAGATTGATATGTATTTTATTCTATTAATGACCTTTCAAGTGCAGCATGTATTGTTTCAAGATGCAAATTTGACAAAAGGCTTACCTTGCACTGCTCTATAACCTACGTATATTCTTAGTTTCAAAGAATGTGGCTTTACTAGAGTGGCATTTTTTTAACCATCAACATAATAATAGATTTAATTCATTATTATCATTTATAAGAAAAGAAATTTTATAAAATTAATGACAAAAATTGCTATTAGATGTTTTTTGAATGACCCAACTCAGAGCATGCAGAAAATATTAATAATGAAAAGTAACAAAAATGTAAATTAGTGTTTTGTATAATTTTTTTTTATAGAAAACATAATATACACTCAAATTTGAAAAATATATTACCAGTTTTTTAATAGAGGTGCATCATTTTTCCTGAACATCTTTCCACAATTGATCGCATGATTTATTGAAGAATAAAAGTCAGTGTAGTCCCCAATATGTACAGGAATGTGCATTTTTGCATCTTCTTGATTCACAAATACACTGGAATTAAAAGTTTCATATAATGTTACAATGTTGTTTTAATAAGTTTTTAGTATCTCTTGCTTGCCTTATTTACTTGGAACGTACGTACATATGCATTCAAGACATAAATATAAAAATAAAATAGAACATAATGAGATTAAATTAAATAAAAATTATTTTTATAATTATTTACATTACATAAGTGCAATTTGAAAAATATGATTCAATTAAACATATGGGATGTCTATTTTCACTAGACTTGTCAGTATTGCCAACACTACTTGGCCGTTCTTGTTGTGCTATAGAAATTATGTATGCATATTTTCATGTATAATCTTTATTATTTGTCAGAGTTTATCAAGGGTAGTGTGATTGTGTTTTGATAATTCACCAACTTTTTTTTAAACTGACAACCTTGCTTCAGCTTCAAGTGCTAAGTTTTACAAATTATTAACCTTTTGAAAAAACATAATCAGTTACAATATATTTTTTGCAAAGAAAACCATCTACTGTACAATTTAATAATAATAATATTTTTCATATATTCAGAAATTATAATATATTCTTTTATTATAATATAACTTGTTGTAGTACAAAGTTTTTATAAAAATTTTTATAACTCCCAAAATATATTGAAGTCCACTAAATAAATTTATAACTTAATTAAAGTGATAAACATTGTTATGTTAATATTTAATAATGGTATTTTGTTAATATTATTTCATTTGTATGTTAATAGTATTTAAATAATTCAGTCCTTATTATGTGTGGACAGATTTCGAACTTGCTAGAAACTCATAGAGAGCACTAGAGAGTACGAGATTCTACTAGAAACAGTAAAGTTGTATCTTTGCTTGAATTATTATTTTTACTTAAGAATGAATTTTTATTTGGCAATTGGCGTTGAGTTTTGTAATTAATGTAACTATTTATATTGTTAGAATTAATTGTATTTATAAATAATGAAGATATTTGTAATAGAAGCAGATAGAATCTTCCAGTCTTTTCTAGATGTACAGCTAACAGTATATAGCGGGTCAAGGGACCCGATTATTTCATTCATGTGATGTAGTTCCAAGAGGTAACATTGCGCGAAAGTATAAATTGTTTATGTAGATTTTGTTAAGCGTCGTAAATGTTTGTTGTTGTGTTATATAAATTATTGTGAGGAAGTTTGATATCATATTACATACAAATCATTCGCTCACATCAAATTATAATATATTCTATTATAATAATTTACACACAAAAAAACATTTCCTTAAACAATACACTTCTTACAATCTATCCTACAAGCACAACTAAAAGTATGTAATCCAGACTCATAAATATTATACTTGTTATCTATTTCCCCCCTCAACATACAGACTGGATAGATATATGGAAAGAATCATTGCATCATAAATTACAAATTAGTATTCACCTTACAAAAGTAGCTCATGCGTAAAGCAAAAAACACAAATAAATCATAATAAATATCTTCTTTACAAACTTAAACGTTGATACATAATCAAATATTATGCTCAATTAGGATTCTTAACCTGTTCATCCATTTTAGGTCTATCTGAAATATTTTTGAACTTCAAAATACACTTAGATATTGCACAATAAGGTTCAAACAGACAAAATATTATACTGTCATCACTATGTGCAGAATACTGTTATCATTATATCACAGTTATGGCCTAATAACCTCCTTATAACTAATACCTCTTTCCTTTATCAGTTGATAAATACACTGAAAAAAAAATTTGATACAATAAAACATTTGGCATTGGTTAATGGCTACAGACCTACATTTATTGACCGCATACTGAAATAAAAGGAACGTCCTAGCGACAAGAAGCACATAACAAATAATAGCTGCTAGCAAAATTGCCAATATTTTCAAGAAAGATAATGTGTCACTTTGAAAAGAACAAACAAAATTAACAAGCTCAAACAGAAAACTATATAAGAAATTATATACTGACGATACAGCTCAGGAATTGACAAATTAAACTGCAGCTATTGCACTAAATACTACATCAAACAGATTGGATGCATAATCCCCCACATGTCAGAAATAAGTTGTATACACAAAGTCATCAACCATAACTTGGTAAATTACAACAGCACATAAAAACAGGATCTCAGCAACTTGAACAATAAGAAATTTTTACACAAACTTTGACAAAATTGAGCTCCAGCATAACCCCATTCATTCAGACTAGGCAAACTGGACAGAGTCCGGATGATTGTAAATCAGATAATTTGGAAATATACAGTACACAAAAATTGAAAAATCTTTAAAAGCAACAACTCATTTGAAATCATTATTAATGTACCTATTAATAACAAATTTGATCTACTTACTAAAAGAGTTAGTTTTGAAGAATACAGACTAACAGAATAGGGTTGGCCTCCGTTGCGCAAGTGGTAGCATTTTCACACATATGCTACAAATCGTTCATTTCCATCCTCTGATGAAATTCTGATGAAATACCTAATGGTGGTCTTGGAGGTTAAAAAAAAACTTACAGAATAGGGAAAATATTTATAATTCAGTTACTCTTGTTTTCTGTTTAGCTTCTGGAACTGCCTTAAAGTATTACTTCAAAGGATGAATGAGAATGATATGTATGAATGTTAATGAAGTCTATTCTTGTACTATCTCAGGGCGACCACATCCGAGAAGTGTGGTTAATTGAAACCCAACCACCAAAGAACACCAGTATGCACAATCTAGTATTAAAATCCGTATAAAAGTTTAAATCCGTATAAAACCTTTCCTAGGATTTGAATCTTAAACCTTTCGACTTTGAAATCAGCTGATTTATGTCACATTAACCACTGAACAATGGGCTTATAATTCAGCTACTAACATAAATCTATTATTGATCAAATGAGGGATCCCTGTACACATTCCTCAAATAAAAAACGGTATACTGTTGTGCTTATAAAAGTTTATGCTTGTATATAAACACATGCGTCTGATTATTGAGTCTATAATGTAATCTTTAATTGTTAATGAGTAAACATGAAAAATATAAACGTTCCATTTTTAAAAAAATTAGTAAATTAAATTCATTCTACTCTGTGTTTCATAATATTGTATCAATTTGAAACTGAAAAATCGCGCCTAAATTACAAAACAAATAGGTTTTTCCAGTTTCATAAATGCTTAAATAATATAGTAAGACTATATGTCTCAGAATGTATGTGTATAATCTGAATGTCAGGAGAAGAATGGTATACTGCAACTTACAGGCTTATAGATAGACACGCGTCCTAGGCCGGCATTTGGCCGGCCGGACGCTCGCGACGTCGGATGAATAGATCGGAGTTTTCTTGTGCTCTGGGGGAAAGCTCAAAACAATTTATTTGATCCCTTCCCCGTGGTTGGTCAGAGGGAGGATCTTATTATGGGCACTAGGTTTTCTTTGTTTCCAAACAAGAAAGGTCTTTTGTTTTCTTCGCTGCAACGCTTATTTAAAGAGCTGTACACCTCCTGGGTGGTTATCCCTCAATTTTTATAAAGTTTCCGAATTTTTAAAGGATACTATACAGAAAGATTTGTAATAAATTTTGCACACCATGGTCTCCTTTTATCTTATATTACGAGTAGCCCTAAAAAATACAAAATTTTCTAAAAAAAAAAAAGCCCCTGTATCTCAAAAATTTTAACTATCACTTGATTGGTTTAGCTATATTTTGATTGGTATATTATGAGTAGGTCTCCAAAAAATAAAATATTTGCCAAAAAAGCCGCCGTATCTTACAAATTTTCCACCTAATTTGATCGATTTAAAACCCTACAATAAATTTTAGAGTTTCTTGAAGGGAAGGCTCTAATAAAAAACTTAACTCAGAGATCAGTAACGAAAGTTGCTAGCATGTCAAGAAAGGCTTACACGCGCTGAAAATATAGAAATTTTGATTTTGGGGGCATTATACCTCCCGCAAGGGAAAATTTCGGATTTTTCTGGTCGGTTTCAGCGCACACTACAAAAAAGGTTTCTCGACTCTTTCGCTCCGAGGCTTCCTTTCGCTGGGGGGGCAAGCTTAAAATATTTATTCGGTTCCAGAGCCCCCCTTGTTAGTAAGAGGGAGGATCTGACCACGGGTCCCTTACTTTATTTTGATCCTCGACAAAAAAGGTCTCTT
>JAAAKQ030112788.1:0-14007 GCA_010016005.3 Zanna intricata
TGGATACCGGTGTTCTTTGGTGGTTCGGTTTCAATTAACCACACTTCTCAGGAGTGGTTGACCTGAGATTGTACAAGAGTACACTTCATTCAAATTCATACATATCTCCTCATTAATCCTCTGAAATAGTACCTTACGGTAGTTCCGCAGGCTAAACAGATAAAGAGCTAGAGGGGACTCTGCGATCTGCATTCACCGGCAGAAAAACGACACTAAATGTAAACAGCTACTGCAATGACTTCGTAAATATCCGATAGATGACCCTGCATGAGTGAAACTGTGTTCAGACCCTCTAACATTTAAATATAAATCCGCGGCCCGTACTTTTTGAATCTGCTTCGTATATTTCTTATTCTGTATTATTGGACAATTAGATTATTTTTGGGAGTGCTATGCTTCTTTTTATCTATTCCCAAATACATTAAAATGAAATATACCTAATCTCTGATTACACTGTTCTATTCAGTTTTTACAATATACTGAGTATTTGTTATGGGCACTACATTTTTTATTACATATATGAAATAAAATGAGGTTCATACCTCATTTTAATATTGACAAAAATACCCACCTCATGGTGGGTATTTTTGTGTCAATATTTAATGATCCACGCCTTTAATAACTACTACATTGAATAGTCAGGAAATAAAATTATACAAGAATAAATAGAATAAAAACTATTCCCAAAAAAATTCACTTTTGTAAGCCAATTTTTTGTCACTTTTTGTGACGCATACATTTCGTTTTTCAGTGTAAATATTTTTTTATCTATATTGTTACTTGCATGTTATTTTAATAATAAAATTAATATAGAGAATGTAATTTTCATAGCATATTTAACAAATTTTGTCTAAAATATTTAACATTAATTTCTGATACTCATCCTACTCATTATATTATAGTGTACTTACACGTTCACTGACATCAGCAATTCTTCATTTAGGTGCCATTCTGCTATATCTGTAGCATTTCTTTAAGTTTAGAAGTGTAATTCTATTTTTATTTAGTTATTTTCTTTAAACAGGTAGAAAAGCAAGTAGTAGATAGACCTCTAGATTCCACTGTAGGAGGAACAGGTATACCAGAAACATTATCATCAACTGATGAAGTAATACATTTTCGAGGGTTAAAACAATCATGTTCTGGAATAACGTTTATAGAAGAAAAGGAAGAAGAAAAGAGAGAAGCTTTGTATAAAAAAAGAATTCAAAGTTCAATAGCAAAGAGAAGGCTATGGAAAGCTTACTGCAAACATGTAGGTCAGTTGTTTCCTTATTTTTAATAACAAATATGTTACTTTTTTTATTAAATAAGTAATGTCATACATTTTATTGAAGCAATTATCATTGTCGCGCATTATCGTTGCATCGCGCTCTATCATTCGCCCGGATCGATGGTGGTGTAAGGCAACTACCGAGCGAGTGCTTTCTCAGTTGTCTTCGAGCTTTCAGAGGTGAAGGACGGGCGATTTTGTAAATCTTTCTTTTGTCTCTTGTACAAGTCGCGATGCAGCGCTCACTGGAGCAAAGATACGCGATAAAATTTTTTGTGAAACTCGGCAAGTCTGAAACTTTTCCAGTGGTTCGACAGGCTTTCAGGGATGAGTATTTATCACAAAGGCATGTCTACAGGTGGCACAAGGCGTTTTTGGAAGGCTGTGAAGACGTCGACGATGAAACCCGCGCTGAACGCCCCTCAACCTTCTCAAACAACGAAAGTGTGATTCGTGTGAAAGAATTTTTACAAACAGAGCGTCGAATAATTGTTCGTTTAATGGCTGACATGTTAAATATTCCAAAAACTATCGTCCACAAGATTGTGACTATGGATTTACACATGGGAGTGCGCGCGAAGTTTGTCCTAATTTTGAAGACGACCAAAATTATCACCGAATGTAAATTTGTCAAGACGTTTTGGAAGTAAATGTACAATGTTATCACGGGTGATGAAACGTGGAAACGAAGAGGCAAAGTGCCGAGTGGCACTTCTCGGTAAATCAAAGACAAGACTGACAAATCAAATATCTCATTGTCTTTTTTGACATCAGGGGGATCATCCACAGAGAGTTTGTACCTCCCGGAACAACCGTTAACTCTATATTTTACGTAGAAGTCCTCAAAAGACTGAAAGCAAGGATCCGGCGCGTCAGATCAGACATCAACCGCGATTGGAAACTTCATCATGACAACGCGTTAGCCCACATTGCCTTCGCTGTGACCAGCTACCCGAACAAATATAACGCGGCAACGCCCCAACCACCCTACAGTCCCGACTTGGCTCCCGCATACTTTTTCTTGTTTCCCCGTTTGAAATTCCGCCTGAAAAGACATCAATTGACGACGCGAAAGCAGCATGTGAAATGGCTTTGAACGCACTTTCCCAACTTCTAGGATATCTTCGCAGGTTTGAAATCCGTTGGCAAAGATATTTCGATGCAGGAGAACAATATTTTGATGAATTTTAATGTACAGGTATTATTATTATGTAAATAAACGGTTTTTTTTATTCTTATTGACTTAGTGATATTACTTTCCATATCACAACGTTATACTAATCTAATAAATTTTGATTTTATGACAGCTATCAAAAAAATGTTTCTTCACATACATTAGTATAACTAGCTTCAGAACATTTTCAATACAGCAATTTTTTATAGTGAAAGATTATAAAATTCTGCTTCCCATTCATAAAATGGTTATGTTTTAATGAACAAGTCAGCATTTCTGGGCCACTCTAGATGATTTTAAGAATTTCCAATATTTGTTTCTAAACTTTTAAATCCCCAGAAAATTTAAAAACTGATCATGATTAAAATCACTAATGAAATGTCAGTTATTCTGAACAATTTCTTTTACTGGTTATGACAACATAAGTACTCTATCAAGTCCCAGGGCTCTAACAAACACTTATTGTTTTATTTATGAAAACTGATATTTTTTTATTGAAAATATACAAAAAATCAAATAATCGTTGGAACACAAGAAATTGAGAGTATAAGACAATAAAAAAATTACTTTTATTAAAGTATGTTATTTACTATTATAATTCAGACTAAATATTATTATTATTAAATTTTTTTTTTAGAAAATTACAGGAAAATGAAGCAAATGGAGGCGGTTGGTCCACGCTGGTTTCAAGAATTATCAACAACCCAGGTATTGTAATTAAAATAGTTTTAACCGATGTAACTTCATGATTATAGTAAAATTTCCCATTTTTTGTCAGAGTATTGATGCTAGATCCCACCAGTAGCAAAATATTTTGAAAGAGTTCTGAGGAAAAGAATGATAATAAAGATGCAATCAAGTGGAAGAAAAATAACACGGTTTTTGTGGGAAAATATCAGAGTAAGAATTCTGTTATTTACCAAAAGGGAGTTACTAAAATAAAAAATTCTCAAAACTTTGATAAGATTTAATAATAATTAATAAAGATTTAACCTTCATTTATATAGAAATTATAGCAGCATTAAATATTAATATATCATTTTGATAGAAAGATGTCTTTATAACCATGAGGGAGCAGTTGGATAAAAATCCAAACAAGATCTATGTAGTAATGGATTCTCATATTTAGTAAGCAAGACGACACAGGAAATAAGAAAATAAGAAGACATTTCAAAGGAAAGAGACAGGAGTTTTTAAATTTGGATAGAACGTGTGAAGATATAAAATTGGAATTGCAGTAGGTAGCTGCTCATATTTTTCAAAGAATACTTCAGATGTTTTGTTGTCATAATCTTCAAAGTTTAACAATTAATCATTCCATCATTACAGGCATGGATTCTTTTGTTTCACAATATTAATAATACTATACAATAATAACACACACCCTGTACTACTACCTGACAACAGATAATATACTTAACTGATCTTGTGGTAACAAACATAAATAATACATTAACTACATTGTTGTCAATAAGATATTGGAATCTGCAGAACTTGAAATAAACTGGGGTGCAAAGTAATCTTCATTTATTTTACAACAGCTTTTGGTGGACTGAACTGGATCCCATTTTCTAAAAAACAGTTCACTACCTTTCGAGGATAATCAGAAATTTTTTATGTTAGACTCAGGAATGATTTTAGCTTCTTATTGGGAGTGTTTTGCAGGAGGAGGTTTGTGCATTTACCTCTCTCTAGAATTATCTATAATTAGCAAGTTGTCAGAATAAACACAACTAATAATATTACATATATGACAAAAGTAGAGATGGTTTATTTTTATTTCTTGTTTAACCTCCGAAACCACCGTTAAGTATATCTTCAGAGGATGAGATGAATGAATTGTAGCATGTGTGAAAAATGTCATGCCTGACCAGGATTCGAACCTGGGACCTGGTCAGGCATGGCATTTTTCACACACGCTATAATTCATTCATCTCATCCTCTGAAGATATACCTTAACGGTGGTTCCGTAGGTTAAACAAAAAATAAAAATAAACCATCTCTTACTTTTGTTATATATGTAATATTATTAGTAAGAGATGGTGGCTAATAAAAAGTTATTGCTACAACGAATGTTTTGCACTTGTACAATAGCTTCTGTTGGCCATATTTTCAATAGACTGTTTTAATTGCATTTCTGTGGTAATGAATAATGATGATTATGAAAAATTTTATTTTTCAAGTCCATTCTATGATTCAACTAAAGATTTTAATGATCTCAAAATTTACCACGTTATAATGAAGAGACAAGTGTTCAGGTGGTGATTGCTATAAAAATGAATCAAGTTTGTGAAAAGCTAAAGATAAGGTTCTAGCCATGACATTTTCTCATATTTCACCTAGTAAAACGTGCAGAATTATTGATATAGAGCTAGACTCCATGCAAGATGAGATCTTAAAATTTTGACTGACATGCAAAAGATCAAAAGAATGTAGTTCTTTTAATGCAAGTTCTTTTTAATGGACTAATGATAAAAAGAGAAGAATTTTTTCCGACATGATGAGTATCAACAGAACATTGATGTTTTTATGTTAATGTAAATTAAAACAATATGAATCCATTTGATGGTATCATTTAAATTCAGTGAATACAACGCAATTATTGATCAACATTTGCAGTAGAGGTGTACTGTGAAATCTTTTGAAAAGATTTACACACTTTGCTTTGAAAGTAAAGTGTGCCAATCAGAACCAACGACATGGAATACTGATTTCAGGAATTATTTTTGCTCTACAAATTACAGACACTGATGGTACACAGCAGTATTCAGAAGATTTAATTCTTCCAATAAGAGCTTTATGACAACTTTTTTTTACAGCCCAAAGTTCACACAATCTCCAGATAATCTTTTATCTCAAAAGTTGCTAAGTAATGAACAATCTGATTGAAATGAAAAGTTAAAAATGGCAATTTTGAAAGAGTTGACATCACAGATAACAGCTGTTATCACAGGAAATAAAAAAAATCTGGCAAAGTACTGCTGGCAAATTATTGACTTTTCTGGGTTTTGGTAAAGTCATGCAATACTAATTTCATTGGAAAATTCAATTCAAATTTAATGAAGTATCATCATCTTGCTTTGAAACAAAAATTATCAACGGAATTAGATAACCTATTAGACAAATAAGATTTCATCTATAAATGTTCTAAATTAGAGATCATGCATAATTTTATCAAATTTAACAAAAAATAAAAATAGTTATTGAAAAAAAAAATTTATTTTTGAATTGGGCTTTGGGATAATGTGAAAATTTTTTTTGCAATTCTAATATAAAAACTTAGGATCTATTTTTTTTCTATAATGTCATCTTGAGACACACTTTAAGAAAAAGAGTGATTTATTGATCATTTTTTGAAATTGATTATTAAATTTTTTTTTAGTATAAAGCCATTCCTAGCTATATCAACTAGGAATAAAAGCTTGTTTCTTGGGCTAAGGAATATTTAGAATGAGTGATATTCATACAAAAAGTAATGTGTTTATACAAATATTGAATAGCCAGCCTCCGTGGCTGAGTGGTAGCGTCTCGGCCTTTCATCCGGAGGTCCTGGCTTCGAATCCCGGTCAGGCATGGCATTTTTTTCACACACGCTACAAATTCATTCATCTCATCCCTCTGATGATATACTTAATTGTGGTTGCAGAGGTTAAAAAAAAAAAAAATTGAATAAGATGTCATTTTTTCTCTAGTTTTTCTTTTTATTTCTGACATTCATTTCAAAATAAAAACACAAAAAGTTTAGTTAGCTATATAAATTAATAATATTATCAAATTAATTTTACAGACTACATTACTGGAATCACTTCCTCACATTCTGAAATCAGATACTGATGAAAAAACTATTACTTCTTCTAAGCGATTTCTTAGTGAAATGGGCATTGTTCCAGAAATTGAACCAAGATATCTTGAAAAAGCAGTAATTGACTGTGAACTGGATCCACTATATTTTCTTGCTCGCATTCAAAGTGAAATCAAATATCTTATTGATAAAAAATTAGAACCAGTATCACAAATATGTAAGTTGTGTGAACAAATTGGGATGAAATTTAGTCAGATATTGCCTATCAATTATTCAGATCTAGAATTAAAATAAAGCATAAAATAAAATAGGATTACAATAATATCTTATTTGAACTTTTGTATTCTACTTGATGTAATACGATTGCTAATTTTGAATTTGTTTTTATTGTTTTATCTTCATCTTCTGAATGAATTTAAATTGTAGTTTGTAAGCCATATTTGGTATCTATTATTGTTTAAATATACAGTTTTCAATTGTACATTCTGTCTATTGACCTAATGTAAAAGATGTGATGTCATTAGAAGAAACAAAACATTTACTGAAGTGAAATGTTCTAATCTTAATTTATTTTGTAATAAGAGTTTTGTTGATTTAAAAAACTTTAGCTGCACCCCTCTTGAAAATATTTATTAAAAAGTAATAACTGATATTAAATATCTTGACAGTTATTGAAAACGAAATCTTTATGAAAAAAGGTGTAGATTTAATAAAGAAGGATTTTTACTAAAATTTATTTTTATAACAGTTTAGCTTAAATAAATTAAGTCTAAGCTATTAAACAATTATAATTTACTTGTATCTGTCTGAAATAATTAATAATCTACCATAACCACATGTCTTTTTTTACTTTTAATTAAATTCTGTGAAGGAAATGGAACACTAATTTCAAAAAAAAAATTCTTACATTGAATCAAATAATAAGCAAGATTCAGAAAACTTTCTCAAACATTAAAGCTAAATCTCAACTTTTATAATGGATATGTAGCATAGTAACTAAAAATTCTTAAAATAAATAAATATTATTTAATTCAACAATGAAAAGCTGCCCATGAAAATTGGCGAAGAAATTTATTGATTCTTAATGATAAATTGAATTAAATTTGTTGTTTAACTATGTCAAAAGTCTTTAATTATTATTTATTGCTGGTAAATAATAATTAGAGAATTAGATAATATTATAATTATTATTATAATTATAATTAATATCTAATTATTATTACATAATAATAATAATTAAGCAAGATTCAGAAAACTTTTTCAAACATTAAAGCTAAATCTCAACTTTTATAATGGATATGTAGCATAGTAACTAAAAATTCTTAAAATAAATAAATATTATTTAATTCAACAATGAAAAGCTGCCCATGAAAATTGGCGAAGAAATTTATTGATTCTTAATGATAAATTGAATTAAATTTGTTGTTTAACTATGTCAAAAGTCTTTAATTATTATTTATTGCTGGTAAATAATAATTAGAGAATTAGATAATATTATAATTATTATTATAATTATAATTAATACCTAATTATTATTAGATAATAATAATAATAATAATTAGATAATATGTATTGCTGTTGCAGGAAGCTTTTTGAATCAGGGATATTTTGATGTGATTACATGCAGAATTTTTTTCTTAACTCAGATATGACTTAAATGAAAAATTCAGATATGAATGATAATTTTGAATTAACTTAGTTTTAAAGTAATTTTTCTTCCGCTGTGATTATAGCTACAATAGGTAATTAAAGGGGAAAGTATGGTGATCATGTCAAAAACAAGTATCAATCATCAGGTTTTTAGAAAATTTTTTTCATTTTAGGCTTCAATTAGGTTCATTTAGAAAAAAATTATATATGTACATATGTGCACACGTATGTGAGTCATACTGATTTTGGTCTTTTATCTCAGGATTGACTGAACTGATTTTCTTCAAATTTGGCTCAAGTATATATACAGTACTGAACATATTTTTTTTTCAAAATTCATTAAAACCTATCTTAATTTCTTCTCAGGCATTTTAGAGAAAATTTTATTAAAAGAAATTTTTTACCTACAATTCACATATAAATAATCCAAAAAAAAATGTTTTCAAAAAATTAAAGCTACCTATTAAAATAGAAATATGTTTTACGTTCTTTTGCTCTAGCCCCCATTGGTTCAAAAATTTTTGAAAGTTTATACCTCATGCATAAAACTATCAAGATTTGTCTAGAATTTAAAAAAATTATAACTCCAGAGTTAAAATGCAGAAAAGTTTTTTTGAAAATTCTTATTTTAGCTTTATTGAAAAGGTGTTAGATTTAGATAAAACTTTACTTAACCAAATTTGTTAAGCTTAAACTATGTATGAATATTTTTAGAAAATCTTTTCTTAAAATTTATTCTCACCTCTAGAAAATATATATTCTGTTTTTTGGCTTTCTTTTAATTTTTGTTATTAATAGCAGGTAAAGTCAAGCAATACTTCCAACTATTTTAAAGTTGTTATACTTCTGATCATGTTTTCATTAAATACATAATGGTCTTATATCCCAATTTTACATTATAGTAGATTGCCATAATCTAATAATTAAGGATGACCTGATGTAAGATGTAAATCGATGATTGAAATGGCTGTGCCACTCTCAAGAATAAGAAATTTTCAATGCCACGCTTCCTAGGGCAAGTGAGCAGTCTTCTGTTCTTTCTTCACTGAGCCAAATATATTCAGTTTTTCAAGCCTTCTGAAACTGTAACAAAAAGAAAATCACCATAAATGGAAAGTTTTTGCAGTATCTGAATAACAATCACAGTAATAGAGTTAATCATTTTATAACAATACTTATAATAATAATTTTGAAGTCGATAAGTAGTACTCTAATAACCATTGTACTAAATATTAATTTAATACATAAATAAATTATTTTATCACATATTGTCACCATTACAAAATAAACTAGTGTACTTTTCAATATATAAATACCATTCAGTTACAAATTTTTAATAATTTTCAGCAAATTTTAAAATGAAAAAAAGGAAATATACTGTAAGTGAAAGAATAGTACTTTCTTCAATTGCTCACCTCCACATGCCAGTTTTTCTTTTCAAGTTACATTTAATTTTGCCTCCTCCAGCACTAGATAAATCAGGTAATATGGTAATATTACCTAAGTGTAAAGTGAAAAGAATATTTAGTAAATAATAAAAACACCAAAATATTGTTAAATATAATTTAAATATCACACATTATGTATGTTGAATATATGAAAGAGATTATAATTTTTTTTTTTTTTTGTAAAAAAGGCTTTACAGTTTTGTAAAATAAAAATCCATATTTTAAAAATAATTTTTTTTTAAAAGCCAATGAAAAAAAAAAAGATCAATGAAAAACTTTAATTGTAAGCATGTGTAATTGACCTTACTGTAATATAGGAAATTAGTTTTATATAAGAACATTCTGTTTTGTTTGCCTTTTTATTACAAATGACACAACTAACCAAAAATTAGATTTTTTCTAAAATATTATTCATAGCAATTTTTTACACAATACCAAAAAACCTATTATACTTCATTTATGTCATCTTGTCTGAAATTAAAACTAATTAAACAATTTTGAATGAATTCTATTAATATAACTCATATTGCTTGTAAATAGACAACAAACAAATTTGGACAAATATAATCATAATTTTAAAGTTAAATAGATAATCTACAATAAATTTTTCATGATATTTTTATTTATAGTTGTATAAAAAATTAAAGTCATTAGTGACTTATCAGTGTAATGTAGCTGTACTGGTAAATGTATAGCCTTGAACAAACTCAGACCAAGCATTCCTGAGATGAGTGGAATTGCAGTTAAATTCACCGCAATTAAATATAGCTGCACTCTTCACTTCAACTCCAAGAAAACTACTTATTTGTTTATTAATAAGTCTTTTTTGTCATTTCACCTACCTTAACATTGACATTAAATACTTGTCTGAAATTATAGTATGTGAGCAAAATTTTATAAGAATTCACATAAATATTTGTTGGCATTTATATTCATTTTGTATTAATTCAACTCCTTAGTTTTAAGATATTTTAAAATTGTACAAAATATTTATGCTTTATGTAATATTACTTATTCAGTCTATGAGTTAAATACATAATTTTCTCTTTTTCTGTTCAGCCTACACAACCACCATAAGGTATTATTACAGAGGATGAGTGAGGATGATATGTATGAATGTAGATGAGGTGTAGTCTTATACAATCTCAGGTCAACCACTCCTAAGATGTGTGGTTAATTGAAAACCAACCACCAAATAACGTTGGTATCCACAATCTAGTATTCAAATCCATATAAAATACATAATCTATACAGCTATAATGTCACAGCTACCCTATGCTAAGTAAAATAAGACAGGAATGGTTATAACCTCCGGAACCACATTTAAGTATATTTTCAGAGGATGAAATGAATGAATTGTAGCGTGTGTGAAAAATGCCATGCCTGACTGGGATTCGAACCCGGGACCTCCGGATGAAAGGCAGAGACGCTACCACTCCGCCACAGAGGCCGGCAAGGAATGGTTGACCTGAGATTGTAAAAGACTATACTTCATTCATTCAGATTCATGCATATCATCTTCATTCATTCTCTGAAGTAATACCTTACGGTGGTTCCAGAGACTAAACAGAAAAAGAAAAGTAAAATAAGACAATGCTAGATTTATGATGGCCCATCAAGGGGAATCGGTTTATCTAATCCTGAATCTTTATATGGCACCTCATCAAATACAGTTATTTATTTTTGTTGAGTATGCAGCTGAATGAAGTAAACAAAGTAAACAGAATGACTCCTGCAGTATAACTTCTAAGAACATCATACAAATTAATTAACTTTTCAAATTTGTCACCTCACAATGCAAATTTAAACTTGAATAAACACTATTTCAGACAGTCACTTACAGTAGTGTGCAAAATTAATTTGTGTAAAATTAGTAGTGTACTAATTAATAATATTTAATTATTAATTAAATACAGGGAAGTTTTTGTTTATTTCTACATACTGGCTATACAGCTTGACCATTACCCACTGCCAAAAAAGTGGATAAATTTTTCAAAGAATGAGACATTAAATTGCTCCTGTGGTCAGGTAATATGCTAGACTTAAACTCAATAAAAAATCTTTGGGGAATAGTCAAAATTGACTCTCAAAAATGAATTATAACACAAAAATTGATCTCATTAAAGCAATAAGAGTATGATTTCTAGAAGAAATCAAAAAAATGTGTAGTATACTTGTTGATTCAATGCCAAA
Source organism: Zanna intricata (assembly GCA_010016005.3). Classification (NCBI taxonomy): domain Eukaryota; kingdom Metazoa; phylum Arthropoda; class Insecta; order Hemiptera; family Fulgoridae; genus Zanna; species Zanna intricata. The sequence continues at coordinate 11,541 of JAAAKQ030112788.1, forward strand.
TTGTGTACTTGAAGTGATTAGGAATAAAGGAGGGCATATTAATTACTAGATAATCACAAATTATATAGGTATCATTTTTTTCTAAATAAAGTTACTTTTTATAAAATAACATCTGTGTTAAAATTAATTTACATGCTACTGAAAACAGTAAATTTTTTTTTTTTATAGGAATGTAAAAGTTTTAAAATTAAGTACTTAAAAGAAATACATTTATATTAATTTTTAACACTGACTTTCAGAAACGTATAACATATTGGCTCCTTTATCAGAATCTGTGAAGTTACCAGAACCAAAAAAAGAATGGTACAAGGTTGACAAATCAGTAAGTTTTTCTTTTAAAGACTAATTAATAATTTTTATAAAATATTAATTTTTGCATCATTTGTACACAATTGAAATAAATTTCTTTGTAGAAAAAACCTAATAATTAAAAAAGTTAATTTAATCATCTATAATACATTTAAACTAAGAATAATAAAAAAAAAGAGTTTCAGATTGGATATGAGTAGTGAAGAATATTGCATGCAAAAAAAGTTAAAGGAAAGATAAAAGAGAAACAAAGAATAAGAATTTTGACTAATATAATAAAGGAAATTTCCTCTATTATAACTACAGCCAGATGAAGAATGATACAAAAAGCAGAGGAAGAAAAATTTGCAGATTATTTCTTTTGGTAATTTCTCTTCATTCTTTCCATGAACCCAAACTACTTTAAAAAGAGGTTTTTCAGTGCTTTATACTTCTGTACTATACCCACTTACTATTCAAACAGTTTAAATTTAATTGTAGGTACCAAATTTATATAAATGAACTGATTTTTTGTGCTTTTAGTTGACTACTTGTGGAATAATTTATAAATATTATGAATTTCTATCATTAAATAATTGTGATATTTTTAATTCATTTAATGACTGATTTTATTTCAGTAGAGTCTTTATTATCATCTTTACATTTTTTCAACCTTGTAAAAGCTCATGTTTTATACTGTTATCCAGTATTACTAGTGTTTACAACTTCTTGATATTTTTCTAAATGTAATATCTTTGTTCGAAAAACCTACCATTAATAACTTCATTAGTATGATACAATAATTTAGAAATAACTAAAAAATCCATAATGAGACTTGCATCTCCCACTATTTATCCTCAGTAGTATTCAAAAAATAATAATTATCAACTAGTGACATACAGTTCAAAGTTTTGATAAAGATTAATAAAAATGATTGGGTGAAAAACTAGAATAGGGCTTACAGCTAGTTACGATAAATTATAATGACCAAGTAAAAATAAAATTTCACTTATTTTAAAGGAAATACCTTCACAAGAAAATAATGAAGTAATAGATGAACAAGACTCTTCAAAAAATACAACAAACACAGAAGATTCCAAAACTATATTTAACAAAGTTTACGAAACATCTTCAACAGCAACTTCAGTCAGTGTACCTCTATACAGAGAACGTAAGAAAACATTAACTATTTCAGTTCTTTGTCATATTTGCATAAGCAAATTATTAGTATTTTATTGAAAATCTAATAGACTATATATTTTTGTTTGTTATAAAATATTATTGAATCAGGAGAATCAAGGAATTCCAGACACCATATATATGGATTTTTAATAAGATAAATAAAAAATTACAAGTTATCTGGTGTTCTACTTAAAACGAATTGCAACATTCGTTATCTTTCTTATTCACTAGCAATATCTGGATCTTTTTTCAGACAAAAAAATTTGGCAAATGAATTTTAAACAATTATTTTGCTTTTTAACTCGTTACAAGAAAGAAAGTGGTTCTCAATTCAACTATGATATGTTTTCATGACTTAATACTCATGATGAAATCTGCTGTTTTTTTATTATTATTTTTTATTTTATAGAAAATTTTCTTTTAGTGGTCCAAGTTCTATCCGATGTAACCTATGTGAATATAATGAATCACTTAATTTATATAATGAATCATTGTATTTATAATAAAAATGTAAAAGGTAATGTAGCTGATTTGAAAATAGTTTTTATTTCAATACAAAATTTACTATATGAATTGTGTAACACATTGGAACTAAAAATTGCAACTATTCACTCTCAGATTATCTTGAAATTGTTCTTGAAGTCTAATTGGTAATTAGCAGAACCTTTTTCAATAGAGTTACTGTATTTAATTACGCCTAGTTTATAAGGTTCAGGCTTATAGTATATGATTGAGTAAAATATTTTATTTATTCTGTTTTTGTTCATTTATATTGTTGTTTTTATCAGATTTAGTATGCGTACTCTGATGTGAGCGAATGATTTGTAAATAACACGATATCGACTTCCCCACAGTTTTTTTAACAATACTGAAAAGTTAGCAGAAAGATGTATACGCCTATTCTTTCAAAATATTTAAATGTTATTTACGGTACAGAGAGAAGAATTGACTTAACTTATTTATTCATAATCGTTAATTACCTTAAGTACTCGTTTAG
>JAAAKQ030112799.1:0-14006 GCA_010016005.3 Zanna intricata
AATATAAAAACGATTGAATCAAGATACCAAGGCCGCTGGGATCCTGGAATGCTTGGAGATTACTGCTGGTTTTTGAATAAAGAAGATGAAACTCCTCATAAAAGGAAAAAATGAAAAAACAATGAGAAACTTGTATATGTGTGTAATAATTGTTTAATGTATGTAGTAAATGTAATTAAGTAATGAATTAGTATAATTATATATTAATTAATAAATGCACACTGTCTGTTTTCATTTCATTTTCCCCCTTCAGCCGCACTTTTTGTTACAGTCTCTGTAACAAAAAAACTAGACCTGATACGGGGTTTTCATTGTCATTTTTGGATTAAGAAATAAAAATTACATAGGAATAAGCATAAGTAATTTATGTTACAGAAAAAAAAATTTTTTTTGTAGACCAGTGTTATTAAAAGCCTCGGATATGTCTAAAAACACACCTAAGACATACTTGTGTTCGCTGGAGGTAGTCACATAACATAGTAGTCATTTGAAAAAATATTTTTAACGAAAAGAGATATGGCTGCGAAATCATCACAATTAATACTGAACGTAAAGATATAAACCGTTACGGAACTTTACAAAATTTAACCTTTTACTTTATAAAAGTCAAAATGAAAATAAATCCAAATGGCAAAACAACAGCACTACCTATTGGATTTAATTCAAGCTACTCTCTAAACAAAGTAGTCGATTTAAAATTCCCTTAACTTTCTTTCTACTGGTTAGATCGAGGATTTCATTAGCTTTACACTTTCTCCGGACAACGCGGACCATTTTGCAAACTCCCGTGCGTAAATCGGTCCAGTAACTTTTTAATCTACAGCGGACACATACAAACATATCCTTTTATAATATATATAGAAGAAGAAAGTCTGTTAGTATAGTTGTTTCTTTCGTAAATATCTCGATACCATTTCCGCCTAGCGGTTATAGTTTTCGCAAAACTTTTTCTTTTCCTGTTACTAATACATATTCTGAATAAAAGCCAAAATCGGACTATAAATAAAATTTTCGAAATAGCTCGACCCCAGCGCCACCTAGCGGGTCTAAACTAATTCAGTAACCTTCGGGTACGTTCGCGCATAATTAGTCACTGAAGTTTCATTGCAATCGGATGAATGAATGGTATAGGAACGCATACGGGACAAACAAACATTAATTTATATATATATATATGAATATTCTTTAAAAATTTTTCGACATAATGATCGCGTCTACATATAAATCTATTTTAATTTTTTTTTAATAAATTTTTGAAAATATTTTTCCTAATTGTGTTTGTAAGTAATAATTTTTTTTTAAATAAATATATTGAAAAAAAATTATTTTTTTTATCTAAGGGTTATTTCATTAACAATCAAAAACAAATATTTGATAAAAAAAAACATGAAATTTACCAAATTTTTAACATAGATTCAACTAACTCGTGCGAATAGGACTGATTTAATTGTTTCCTTTTTACTTAGATCGGGCGCAGTGCAGTTGTTCGGTCAATAGTCGTGGCGCCCCGTGACCCCGGCGACCATCTCATGTAGCGATCTAGCCTGCAACTCACGCCAACCGCCTTTAACTATTACAGTGCTACTTAGACATAAAAAACACATATACACACACACACACACACAAACACTTCGTCTTCATTCAACAAATCCAACATTTTTGTTTTAAATAAAACTGCATTTGGCGACGTTGCAAGTCTGTATTTTATTATTAATGATTGTTCTGTTGTTAATATTTATTTTATAGTTATTCTGCCTTCTAAGCATATTACATATTTTTGATAGCTTTCTAGTAAATAACCAGATAAATCACAATAAATTCAGAAATTTTTTTTTTAGTTTTATTTTAGCGTTTATTTTCATTTTTTATTATCGTTACATACGATTAACCTTTTTTTATGTTAACTTTTAGCAAATTTGATGCTTTCCACCATTCTTCTTTAGTTTTCCTTGATTATTAAGTTTTATTAATTTGGTTTGTTGTGTTCTTTCGCTTATCCGTTTACTTTTTTTTATTGTTGTGTTTATTATTCTCAATTTATCCCGCTACAATATTTACTACTTACACTAAGTGTCAAACGAATGACATTGCTGAGTTACTATAATGGAAAAAAAATCAACAAAAAATTTAATTATACCATTAAATTTATGATTTTTTTTTGCTTAAAATATACCGGGTAATATTTAAGTATAAAAATAGGTTCATACTGCATATCTGAGAGGAATTTGAGGCAGAAGGAAATGGGTTTCTAGTTTTATATAGTTAAAAAAAAAAAATTCATTAATGTGGGCTTTTAATTTTTCATTGTACTAGGAAAATCGTGAAAAATTTCGGTTTCCAGATTTTAACGGAAATACCCATTTTGAATACCCCTGAATCCATTTTGACTAGTTTCTATATGACGTCTGTACGTACGTATCTCGCATAATTCAAAAATGATTAGCTGCAGAATGTCAAATTTGCATTTGTAACATCTAATTGTGCACCTCCTCTTTTCATTGCAATCGGTAGAACCAAGATTATCCAAAATAGCCCAAAATCGAAAAAAAAATTGAATTTTGAACCTTTTCTTAATTGCAGTAATAAGTTCTCTTTGAGTGATTTTCAAGATATATAATAAGTGGTACTTATTTTTATTGGTTCCAGAGCTATAGCCAAATCAAGGTTTAATTAATGAAATATTTTCATCTTACAAGGATAAACATCGGTTAAAAGCAGACATCTTCTTTTTAATTTTTTTACCCTTTTTTAATTTAAATATATTGTTTTATTAATAAATTATTAACCTTTGATTGTAAAAAAATGATTTCGATAAATAATAATTCAATAATAACAATAAAAAAACATATGAAACAATATCAGAAATTATTAATGAAATAAAATTTTATGTACTTTTCATTTAAAATAAAAAATGTGTATATGTAATTAAATAGGCGTACAAGGAAGTCATGATGTCCACATCAGATTTTTTTAAATAGGAAGGTGGACATGTGACCTATGATTTCGGTTTTAAATTTTACAATAAAACGATGGTGAAATCTGTTTTCTGTTAATGCCTTCTTTTTTTTTAGTTATCAGCATTCAAAGTAGGAATTACAGAAATTGATGTTAACAATAAAACTAGGTAAACCGGATGGCATGAATAATCTTACTGCATTTTACATTCATAATACAATAACGAACTTTAAACATTACTGTAATATTAATAATAATAATAAAGATATTAATAATAATCACACTTCTCAGGAGTGGTCGATCTGAGATTGTACAAGACTACACTTCATTCACACTCATATATATCCTCAGAAGTAATACCTTACGGTAGTTCTGGAGTTCTACACATCATTCATCTTCATCCTTTGATGTAATACTTAACTATAGTTCTGGAGGTTAAAAAAAAAAAAAATAATAATAAACAATTACTAATAATTAACAACACAACAAATCAAACCGCTGTCAGTTGATATTATTTATTTTAAAATTTAAAATAAATGTTTTCGATTGTAAATTACTAATGAAATGAATTTTAAAATGATACCATTTTACAATAAGTGTTCAAAATTATTCTCCTTTACAGCTTGACAGAGTGCTAACCTCAAGTAATATTCTTTTATGACTTGTATCATGTCTTTTTTTTTTTTCTTTTTTTTTAACCTTCAGAACCATAGTTAAGTATTACATCAAATGATGAAGATAAATGATGTGTAGCGTGTGTGAAAATGCTATGCCTGAGCGGGATTCGAACCCGGGACCTCCGGATGAAAGGCCGAAACGCTACCACTCGCGCCACGGAGGCCAGCTTGTATCATGTCTGGTGGTATAAAAAAGGCCACACAAATGTGGTAAAAAAGATTTGTTAGTATAAAAATAATACTTAGATATCGTTTTTTTTTTCTTTTTATTAACTTGAAAACAAAAAATCAAAGAAATTTTTTACACGACTTTCTAAAAAAAAAAAAAAAAAAAGTACAAGTTTTTGATAACTATATAAATATTAACCATTAGCCACATAAATTTGATATCAGATTCGATTAAATTATTTTTAAAAGATTCATGAAATTATGTTTTCTTAAAAGATGCATTCTAAAAAATTAATCGATATTTTTGATAAATTTTATATATTTAAAATTGAACAAAAATTCGATTTTAACAATTTTTAAATGAAAATAAAATGATGAGACGCGTAATGCACATAAATTTCTAACTCCTTTTTTTATTGTTTTTATTGTTACCAATTTATCTAGTATAATTATTATTTACTGTATTATTATTATTCTAGCATCTTTATTTACAGTCTAGATAGGCTATACCAAAGCTATATCTCTAGAACGAATATTACGGTATTACACTTTATCCAATTCGGGCATCTCGTTTTCACGAGATCTTGACATTTTAATATATAGGGAACTCAAAAAACTAAAACACCGAATGGAAATAACACCTGATGTTAATGTTCGTATATATGTGTGTTTGGTGTTGACTTCTAAATCACCTTATAATTCCTGAACTGCAGAACTTAATAACTTAAAAGCTCAAGGGGGAAAGGCTATTTGAGCGAGGTCACTTCCCGAGATTTTACGTAATTAAGGTCATATTTTTCTAATGAAGATTTGTTGAGAATTAAAAAAAAAACAGTATTTATAAAAAAACACTTTTGCAAATTCGCACCCTAGAAAATACTCTGTAGTCTTCTGCTATGTTGTGACGTCACTGCTGAGCGGTAGAATTAAATAAATGAATAATATTTGAATTGTAAAAATTAATTCGATGTGACCAGGTCTCGAACTCTATCATCCTGTTGACTCGGTAGCTAGTGCGATAAACCTCGCGGCTACACCGGTCTTCCCCCCCCCCCGTTAAAGCGAAACCTTTTGTAAGTAAATTGTGAACTTGCATTAATTTAATTAACATCGACCGTCACGTTAGTCACCACCATACCTAAAGTAATGAAATACGGTATGCGCGCGCTTTACTTCAGATCATTGAATTAAATAAACAAAAAAATATATTTAAATAGAATTATAAATATTTTTAATTAAGTTGTGTTGTGGTGTGTGTGTGTGTATGTGCGTGTGCGTGTGTTTGTGTGAAAGCCTTGCATCAGGAAGAACCGACAGTCCCGGAACTGGAATTTAGCCGCGTGACGGAAAAGTCTACATCTGTGTGTTCTGTCAGGTTTTTTCTTTTGTTCCCAGTACTTTTTCACTTTTCGGGAGTTTTTTTTGCCTTTGCTGGATCCATTCTACTTGTCTTTATTTCTTCTGGAATACTTCACATGTTTTGAGGTTTTGTTTGAACGTGTCTTTGCACGTATACCTATTTCGTATATTTACAGCTTTACCTTTTTTTTAGATCTTCTTTAATCTGTTAATCTTCTTTAAGAGAAAGACGCATTTTTTTTTTGTTGTCAAAGGTTTCTGTTTTCGCCCATTATCATCAAGTACCCGTAGAAGCAAAGTCTTCGTTTTCTAATCACGACTTACAGTTTATCTATTTTCCCGTAAAACTAATCGTTTTCTGAAAGTAAAAAGTTTTTGAAAATACTGTATAAATTAAAATATTAATATAAATATATATGGTAAATATAACACGCACGCGCGCGCACACACACACACGTCTCCTTTATTTTATTTCGATTTCAATTTATAATAATCACATTTCTATTGGAATGATGATATCAAATTTATAGCAAAAATCCTCTCAGATCAAGGAATGTGCATCATTTGTAAAACGTGTCACGGTCACTAAAAACTATTCAATTGAACTTATACTCGTCAGAGTGATAAAGATTACACGAAACGTGTTATAATATCACATTTTCATCATCTTTGGTAATTTGTTAATCGTAGTTTAAATTTCACTTTTTCGAAAATTTCCTGAAAAATTATGTTCTTTTTCTCCTTTTTTCACGTCAATAAAAATAAAACAGAAAAAGATACATTGTTTATTTATTTTTAAATAAACAATATGTTAATATTAATTTCTTTTTTTTAATGTGTACGTTAGTTTCTTTAACTACTGAACACAAAGCAACCTCCCTCCCCACAGCCCAATAAAATGTGGATGTTATGTATCAACCTAAATGTGGTGTAGTATTGTATAGATTCAGGCCGATGATTCCTGAGTCGTATGATTAATTGAACGGAAATCACTAAAGTATACCGGTATCCAGTAAACCTAGTAATTAAATCCGTATAAAGACAAATCCTTAACTGGAATTTGAACCTCGGATAGTTCGACTTAGTAAAAATCAACAGTTAACCAATTGATCTGCGGCAACAAGTTAATCATCAGACCTGCCCGGTACTAAATATTATGTACGTGTATATTTAAATTAATTTTAAAAACAGTTAACCATAGTAAAATTAAATTTAGGAAATGCTTCTAGCTCGAAATAATCTATTTTTACGTATCAAAACACAGTACCACAATCGAAAAGTGTAAAGAAACTCAAAAACTTTGAAATAGGTACGTTGTGTTATCAATTTAAAGGATATCGATAAATAGAGAATCGACGGTTAAATTTCGAAATATAAAACGCTAATGAAAATGGAGGCAATTTAATATTTTTCAGAAGTGATTTCTATACGCAAATTAGTTTCTCGAACCGTAAGATACATCATTTTAATTAGGGGCTTATGCTAATTTTTTTTTTTATCACCATTTCTATTAAATAATTATGAGTTGCCTCCTTATGGGAACGTCCTAGAAATAGGGATGTGATATAGTCTCAGATAAAAAATAAATTTTTTTGAGTTAGGTGCATTCCCTAAATTAAATTTTTCAATTTTTAATTTCTGAAAGGTTATTTAAAGGCTTCCATTATTTAAAGCTAATGAACCTTCGCAGATACATTGTTTAACCGGCCTCCGTGGCGCGAGTAGTAGCGTCTCGGGCTTTCATCTGGAGGTCCCGGGTTCTAATCCCGGTCAGGCATTACATTTTCACACACGCTACAAATCATTATACCTAAGATATACCTAAAAGTGTTTCCCGAGGTTAAACAAACAAACAAAAAATTCAAACAAAAAGATTTTGTATATTGTATATGCAGAATGTCTCACAAATAAATGGAAACCCAATTTTAGTTTTTAATAATTGATTTGTATATTGATTAAAAACAAACCAATATATATGACACGTATAAACATAGAAAAGGCAATTGAAAACTTAGACTAATGTAAAAGATTTTTTTTTTTAAATCATGGTTGAAGTATAGAAATAGAAGAAAAATTGCTTTCAACAGTAATAATTGAAGAACTTCAAAAAGAAGCCGTAATAAAAAAAGGGAGTCCGACAAGGATGTTACTGTTTAATCTTTACATAGAACTAGCAGTTACCGATATTAAAGAACAATTTATCCGGAGTAACGATGCAAGGTGTAATGATAAACACAATGCGATTTGCTGATGATATAGTAATTCTAGATGAGAGTAAAAAACATTCAGAAGAAACAACAAAATGGCATGGATGAAGTCCTACGCAAGAGTTCTTACGTATGAAAATAAACAAGAACAAAACGAAAGCAATGAAATGTAGTAGAAATAATTTAGATGGACCACTGAATATAAAAATAGGAAGAGAAAATATTACGGAGGTAGAAGAATGTTTTTTTTTATTTTTGAAGCAGAATTACTTAAGATGGACGAAGCAGGAGCGATATAAAATGATGAATAGTACAGTCGACACGAGTTTTCGGTCAGAAATATAATTTGCTTACATCAAAAATTAATTTAAACATCAGGAGATTATTTTTGAAAGTATATGTTTAGAGCTTAGCTTTATATGGAAGTGAAACTGTGACGATCGGAGTAACTGATGAGACAAGATCAGAAGCTTTGAGATGCGGTGCTATAAGAAAATCTTAAAAATTAGATGTGTGGATAAAGTGACAAATGAAGAGATGTTGCCGTAATTCGATGAAGAAAGAGGTATTTGGGAAAATATAGTTAAAAGAAGAGATAGACTTATCTATTATTCATCCTAAAATAGTCGCTTTTATATTGGATGAATAAGTAGATGGGAAAAATTGTACAGGTAGACCACATCTGGAATATGTAAAACAAATTTTTTGGGATGTAGGATGCAGAGAGTACACCGAAACGAAACAACTAGCATTAAATAGGAAATCTTGAATAGCTCAATCAATCCAGTCAAATTACTAAAGGCAAGAAAAAAAGTAACTGATTTTGTTTCTACATATTTTCATATATGTAAATTATTCTTGTTCCCGTTTCAAAGAAATTATAATACAGAATGTTTTATTTAACGCTTCGGTCATGTTTTTAATAATGTAAATCAAATTTCTTAAGCAATTTATGAACATTTGAAGTTACTACTATAGATTTTCTTGAAATTAAATTCCATGTAAATTTTTTTGTAAAATGTTATTTTTTATGTGGAATTTTTATGTCAAATCTATAAAAAAATTGTACTTTTTTCACAAATCTTATGTTTTGTAATTAATATCTCAAAACTTTATTAAAGCTACAATTACGGGATCTTTATCATACAAACTTTCACAACAAAAACTGAGAGAAACCATTAATTATGTTCGGAGAATTTCAATATGGCTTCATTTTATTCTTTGAATAGGCAAATCATTGTGTAGTTTTTCGCAAGTTAAAATTCAAAAGCGAATCAATTCAGATCAGTTTTCATTATTTTCGTTATGAACTTGTTTCTATACTTTTAGTTTTAAGAAGTGTTCTCAAATTCTTTCCTTTTTTTTTTTGGGAGACTATATATATATATGTCACTGTGAAACACTGAAGTTAGAGAATGTCCATATTATTCGGTGAATGATGACACGTCGTACCAAATATGTAGGTTAAGTAGCGAAATATTAATATACATTCGGACCTTCACCGGTATACGTCAACAAACATAGATAATCTTTGATATGGATCGAAATTAAAAAAAAAGATAACATCCGATATGAAGGAAAATAGAGTACGAGATAACCTCGTAAAACAATGAAATTTAAATTTAAATTATAAATAAACCTAAGCTCTCTTCGCTTCAAATTAACGTTAAATATACAAATAATATTGTTATTCTTCAAGATTAGAGGGGATTAATGAAATTCACCGCACTCAGTATGGTGAAAGTTGAAAAAAATTATTTTTATAAAAAAATTGAACAAAAAGCAAACCATCTTATCATTTATTTGTATCGTTATCATTTGTCCGTGTAGTTAATATATTCTGTACATCTTGAAGGCACTTTCAGTTAGTAAAATGCTGAAAATTTTGTAAAATTTTTTATAAATGCGGTAAATTTGATTAATCGCCTCCAGTGTTGGAGGATCACATGTATAATTTGTATATTTAACGTCAATTGAACCAAACATTTCAAAAAGCCGAAAATCTAAAAAAATTCGAATTTTGGACTTTTTCTTAACTGCAGTAATAAGCTCTTATTGAGAGCTTTTCATCGATGTATAAGTGGTACTTATTTTCATTGGTTCCAGAGTTATAACCAAATAATGAAATATTTTAATCTCACAAGGGGATGACACATACATGGATTTATTAATAATTATTAACTTGTAAGTGTATAAAATTTCTCCGAGTACGATAAATAATAATTCAATAATAAAAAAATAAAATAAAGAATATGAAAAAAGTAATAAAAAATATATATATATTTTATTAGGCGTAAAAGAAAGTCATTTGGTATCTGGTCTCCACATCAGATTTTTTTACGAGGTTTTCTCATAATCTATTTATCTTAGATATTGTTATTGGATGATGTTTTTTTTAATTTCAAGTTATGGTTTCGTCCCCCACTAGAGCTTATTTGTGTTAGTCGACGGATACAGGCCAAGGTCCGAATAAGTAAATATTTCGGTCTTTTACTGACGTATTTGGTTAAGTTTCGACATTCACCGGAAAATTTCAACATTTGCCAATTATTGGTCTTTCATTGTAACATATGCACAAAAGTCCACGTGGCTGTATTTGGATCAGCTACCGGCATCGGCGATGCCGTCCCCGGTAAGTAAGTTCGCCAACTTTGGTTGGAAAGTACTTGTGAAATAAAATCCCCAGGGTAGACAATAAATAGTGTAGATAGTGAATGGTTTTGAAGACGGAAGGGGCGTATAAACATAGGGTGATAAACCGAATAAAATCCACAGTAGATAAAGGTCTGTAAGATGGGGAAGAAGCATTCTGTCTAGGAGAATGGAACTCTTAGAAAAAAATCCACTTCTCCTCCACGTTGGGTGTTGGACGTATTATTTGAAAATCCATTCTTGAAAAGAAAACTGCTGCGAAACCCAACGATTAACCTAGGATCAGTATTGGAATTATGGGTTACGAAGAAGGTCACGTTAAAAACAAACGAGATTGGAAACATACTTTAAATTTTGCATTCTTGAATACGTAAACAATGTTGAAAACGGCGAAAATGATGGAAATAGATGATGAAATAATGAAGTAAAACATTGATGTAATGCATCTAGGAAATAGGCAGAACTAGGAGAAGAAACCCACTTGCTCCAGCATGTAACAAAGAATCTGATAACGATGGGAATGAGAAGATGGAGAGAGGCGGCGAGAGATAAGAAAGATTGGAGGCGAATCGTAGAAGAGGCCAAAGCCAACGCTAGGCTGTAACGTCAGGATAAAAAGAAGAAGAAGAAGAGATATACAAAACTCTCCTCTACAATGTAACTTTACCACAATTTAAAAGTCCACTTAAACAGAATTATCTTGTTCGTACCAGGTCGTGTCTATTTTTTCCTAATTTAATTTGAATTACTATTGCTAAATTTGGAACGGTTGTGCAGTAGTTTTCTTTTATATTTTTAGCGAACGTTTATTATAAACGATACGTAATATTATGATCCAGCGGATTATAATTAAATACATTAACGGAGATAATAAAATGGTAAACGATTAAAAAAAGGAAAAGTAACAGCAGAATATAAATTAATTTTGTTTTTACTTTCCCGTCTAACGATTCTTGCTGCTACATCAGCTACAACGGAACTAATTGGTAAAAAAAAAAAAATTAGTATTCTTAGAAGTTTTAATTTATTTTCAAGGAGACATTAAAAAAAAAAATAACAAAATATGTAGATTTATATAAACTGTAAATAATCCGCGAAAAATTGTTCCTAAATTTGAAAAAAAAACATATTTTTGTCAGACGAACGTACGAGTATGCATGTGGATCTTGGATTTTTATTAGGCTTCACCTCGGTCACTGATTTTCTTTAATTCGGTACACAGGTACTACCTTCTGGAAAGGATATGTTAAAGTTTTGTAAAAAAAAATTTTAAATGAGGCGCTATAGCAGACATTTTTTTTTACAAAGATTTGATAAAGGAATTTTCTTACAAAGGCTATAGGAGTCATTCCACCTTTAGTTTTTTAGTGGTTAATTCGTCATCGCAAATCAGCTGATTTTGAATTCGAGAGTTCTAAAGTTCAATTGCGAGTAAAGGCCTTTATTTTTATACAGATTTAGATATCAGATGGTGAATACAGTGTTCTTTGTTGGTTGGGTTTCAATTAACCACACATCTCAGGAATGGTCAGTCTTCTTCTTTTGTTATCTTTTTTTTTTAACCTCCGGGACCACCGTTAAGGTATATCTGCAGAGGATTAGATGAATGAATTGTAGCATGTGTGAAAAATGCCATGCCTGACCGGAATTCGAACCTGGGACCTCCGGATGAAAGGCCGAGACGCTACCACTTGCGCCATGGAGGCCGACAGAAATGGTCGACCTGATACTGTACAAGTCTACACTTCATACATATCAACCTCATTCATCCTCCAAAAAAAGAGAGAAAAAAAATAGGCGATAACAGGTAAGTTATGTAATTCATTTTTTAGCTTGAAACAAGCTAAAAACTTCTTTTTTTTTTCATTTTTTAGGCTCCAATACTCGAGGGGCAGCATTCAGGTAAAATTATTTTTTAAGAAGATAATTCTTCAGTGGTAATTTTTTTTGTCTTCAGTCTTTCGATTGGTTTGATGCAGTTCTCCAAAATTCCCTATATAGTGCCAGTCGTTTCAGTTATGTATACCCCCTACATCCTATATCCCTAACAATTTGTTTTACATATCCCAAACTTTGCTTGTCTGCACAAATTTTTCCTGTCCCTCTAATATCAATGCGACTATTGCATGATGCTTTAACAGGTTGCCTGACAGACTTATTGTCTCTACTTTTTACTAGATACTTCTTTCTTCACTCGATTTGTCGCAACAACTCTTCATTTGCCACTTCATCCACCCATCTCATTTTTAACATTCTCCTATAGCACCGCATTTCGAAAGCTTCTAATCTTTTGTTGTAAGGTCTCTTTGTTGTAAGATCGTCCAAGTTTCACTTACATATTAAGCTACGTTCCAAACATATATTTTCAAAAATGTTCTTCTAACATTTAAATTAATTTTTGATGTAAGCAAATTATATTTCTGACTGAAAGCTCGTTTCGCCTGTGCTATTCGGCATTTTATATCACTCCTGCTTCGTCTATTTTTAGTAATTTTACTTCTAAAATAATAAAACTCATCCACCTAATAATCTTTTCACTTCCTTTTTTTTTTTTTTTTTTTAATTATACTCAGTGGTCTATCTAAATTCTTTCTATTACATTTCATTACTTTTGTTTTGTTCTTGTTTATTTTCATGCGGTAGTTCTGGCTGCAAATAATTATTTCCTTATATCCTCAGATTTAAGAAAAAATGAATTTTATTTCAGTCCATGTATTTTATATTATTTTTATTTTATTTATACTCTCTCTCTCTCTCTCTCTCTCTCTCTCTATATATATATATATATATATATATATATATATAAAATAACATAATGTGAGTAATAGACATTCAACTCCCAGGAAAAACTTCTGAAAAAAAATTTGATGAAAATTTGTACACACATTCTTCTTACGGTGTAAGTACACATACGAAATGAGTTTTTTTTCAAATTCCGAGTTTAGATGATTAAAATGGAGTAATAATGCAACTATTGTTTTAATTTCTTGACAGCAGACGAAAATATTAACTTTACTTTTGCGTACGTAATCTTGATGTGGATCTTTAAAAACATATTCCTAGAGTTTTTAAAATTCTGAATTTAAAGGGTTAAAATTAGTACCATTAATTTTTCATTTTTTTTTTTGTATTATTTTACCTTTTTTTTTAAATTTCTCGGTAGCGAATGTGTGTGTGTGTGTTTGTGTGTGTGCGCGCGCGCGTTTGTGTGTGTGTGTTTAAAATCTGTTTCTAAATTGTTTTGAAATTCCGAGTTTAAATGGTTAAATGGGGTAATAATAAGGTTTATTATTTTTTCCTTTAAATTATTGTGTTATAAATGAAAAAATCAACTTGAAGTTTGGTGTATGTTATCTTCATGAGAATATTTGAATACCAATTTCTCGATTTTTAGAAAATCTTCCTTGAAAGGAGTGAAGAAAAGTAAAAATACTTTGAACTTTATTTTCAAATTTTCTCTAATTTCTAACTTTACTAAACGAGATATTCATTCGATTTGAGTTTGCAAATACTCTTCAGATAAATATCCAAAAACTATTTACGGATTGTTTTTATTTTTAGTATTTTAAAGGGTAAAAAAAAAAACTTAAATTATTTTCGTTGTTTTATGCTACTTCTATTGAATAAATCTTTATGACCATTGTTATCATTGTGATTGTAATTTGTTCGGAAGCCCTGACAGGAAATTTAAAAACCAATTAGCTGCACCTTTTTTTTTTCTTTATTTTTGTTTAACCTCCGGAACCACAATTAAGTATATCTTCAGAGGGATGAGATAATGAATTGTAGCGTGTGTGAAAAACGCAATGCCTGACCGGGATTCGAACCCGGGACCTCCGGATGAAAGGCCGAGACGCTATCACTCGGTCACGGAGGCCGGCCAATTAGCTGCACCTGTACTGAACAAACGTTTGCTCTGAAAAAAAAATCTGATATGGATACCACATGACTTTCTTTTACGACTATTAAACCTATAATTTATATACAG
>JAAAKQ030112810.1:0-12137 GCA_010016005.3 Zanna intricata
AAATTAAAACAATTCATTCTCGTATTATCCGGAATAAAATAATACCTATTAGAAAAACCTAGCTAATAAATAAATTATTATTATTATTATTATTATTATTATTATTATTATTATTATTATTATTATCATCTAACCTATAAGTGAACTGTCCTTAAAACAGTTGTAGTCAAAGAAGAGAAATAAAGGGGAATTAATGAAGAAGATCAGAAGAGAAATAAAGAGAATAGCAATAGAGAAGATGCTAAATGAAACCTGACCTTCTACACATCCCTTTTATTTATTTTATCCTGTACGGATGAATGGAATTACTTCAATTGACTAAACGCCAATTGAAAAATAAATTAACTACTCAATTCAACTAGTATTGTACAGCTTTAACAAAAATACGTAACGTAACTTACTACGTTTACGAACGCCTACGTTGTCTACTTGGTTAAGAAATTCATCTGTGATACGTAAAATGTTAAAAATTTGTAACATAACCACTACCCCATCCGACTATATGTTACGAAAACCTACCAGATAGGTTACAAATATAAATTTTGTTAAATAAAAGACTAAAATTTAATTATAATATGAGAATTCTGCTTTAAAGAGTTTTCATAAACCCACGAAAGGTAGTTTGTTGTTAAAATGAAAGAATTTTCTTATAGTATTTTTAAATAAGTTAATAATGTCAGGCTGTTCTTAACTAGTTTACGTGCACGCGCACGCATTTATTGGTGTCGGGATTTCATGGGGGGATTCATTGGTGTCGAGTGAATCAAACACAGATTAATTAAAAGTAGAGTTTGTAAAATAGTATAAGTTTGATGTTGACTGTTACCATAGTAACCTAATGTAAAAAAGTATTTTTTGCTATAGTAACTAGTCAAAGAAAAATATCAGATATAATATATAACAGACAATATATAATTTGTTATACTTTTATTGTTTACAATAAATATCTATATTGAGATAAAATAGATAGATAAGTACTTTTAATAGCATCCTTGAAAGATGAAAGTATAATTTTTTTACCTAATTTTTGAAGAAAAGTATGGTATTATTTTCGGTCGCACGGTGGGAATGGGGATGGAGTGAAATTGAATTTTCTTTATGTTTTGAGGTATGAGGAGTACAAAAACACCATTCTCAAATTCGGATTTCCTTATAAAAAAAATAGGCCAGTGTATAATAAAATTTTGTGGCTCGAAAATCTCGAAAACCACTAGATCAACTGAAATTTAGATATGCTATAGAAGTGTATCTGAATTCGTGCGTGTGAAAATTTGATGAAGATTGATTGGTTAAATCTTTCTTGAGTTACGCTCAATTTAAGTCGACAATAGACAGTATAACCTCAATTTCATATTATGTTGTATTGATGTACTTTTCTATAACTCGAAGTTGGTGAGCGAGTTGAAAATTGATGTTTGTGTGTAGTCTACTCGTTAATCGAACGTATGTAGTGTGTTATACTCTGAAATTTTGTGCGTTTCTTGACTACATAATAGTGAGGGCGTCGGAAACGTAAAGACGGTCTTCTTGCGGAGAACTACGCAAGAATCTTTTAATATCATAAAGATTTCGTTGGAGTTGGATCATTATAATTTTTCAGATCTTAACCGAGAGTCAACTCAAGGATCTTTAGTATAGTAGGCAAGCACTCTGCCATCGGTATTCAAAAGGTGGAGAATTTTATAGTAATATTTTTATTACTAAAAACATTAACAATATTGTCTTAATATATACGTGACAATGACACAAATAATAACCCCCAAAAATTAGAATCCTTGTTTCTTGATATAAAGGTAAAAAATAATCTCTTGTTTTAAAAATATTTGTAATTGATTTGTTGTAACTCGTGTAAATCATGTCAAGTAGTTGAAGACATTTAAAAATTATAACAGAAGAAAACTCGCATTTACTTTCTCTGTTAATAATAATAATAAATGTTCACTATATAGCCAGATCATGTGACAAAATGTGTGAAGGTGACTTCTTCAAGGTTATGTATTTCAATCGATTTGGCATGAAAATATACAATGATTATATTCAGATATTTAAAAAAAAACGACGGAAAACTATATCGTTTATAACTATATACCCTGATATGCATAACACTGGAGGTTTATTTTTCTTAAGAGTAGTTATCCTATTTTTAATAGAGAATTGTGTCTCATGACACGTACAACTATTCACTTATCAATTAAAAGTAATAAGATATATAATAAAAAAAGACTGAAAACCATTCTTTTTTTTTTTTTTTATAAACCATAAAAATTATTTAGTTTATTTATAAGCATGAAGATTTTTAAAAAAATAAACAAAAATCTTGTTATAAGTAGAATTGAAATTTTCTATACGTAAACTGAACTTAAAATAAATACAAAAATAACACGTTTTATTGAAATATAACAATTTTTAAATATAATTAATTTAATGAACAAAATTATAAAAAAAAAAAAAAAAAAAAGAAAAAAAAAAAACCGTGTTCCAATATATTATGTTTCAAATTTTTTTTTTTTATCTCGAGGTGAAATAAATATACAGAAGAAAATTACATTTAAATTATATAATTAGAGAAGATATTTTGTATAAGCTGAGTAATTAAGCAATAAAAACCTGAAAGCAAGTGGGTGAATTAATATGTAATAGATTACTAGACATTGAACTAGATATGAAATTAATATTTTTAATTCCATTTCTTTCTAAATGGAGATAGAAATGCAAATAGTAACGTTATTAATTTTACCGTTATTAACGTTACCATTAATTTTCTTTTTATTTCTTACGGGTTGTAATATCCATTAAAACAAAAAATAATAATAAGTAGTAATCAAAATAACCTTTTCTGAAAGTAATGAAACTGTAATACAACATGTGTATGTGATAGATTTATGAAGGTGACACTTTTAGGATTGAATTTTAGAGATCATAGTATACTGATATACAGAAGTACTTTTGGTTCAGTTAAATAAAGTGAGAAACCACTTTACGTCTACCCTAAGCTTGGTATGGTAAGCTTGTTATTAAAATTTTTAGTTTAAGATCATCGAAATACGTTTGTTAGTATCGGGAGCGACTAACGTCAGTTACAACAAAAAAAGGTTCAAAAAATAAATATTTACGAAATCAAAATTACATGATTTAATTTAAATAGAAAATTTTACGATGATGTGGCAATTTATAAAAAAATAAAACGATTCAATTATAAAAATAATTAATGTAATAAAAAAAATTGTAAACGATTTTTAGTTATTAATAAAGATAATAGAAAAAATATACTGTGCTGAAGGAGGTTAATAGAATAAAGTAAACTATTATCTTTAGTTCAAAGCAGTGAATATATATAATTAAAAATTTAATTGCTATCTATTAAATGTATTGTTTTGTCGGCTTAGCAACAAATTTCACGTGTAAATAATATATAGGCTAAAAACAGGTTAGTAACAATAAAATATCGATTTTTTTGTTGTTGTTATACCATATAAATAAATATACGTAAAATAAAACCCTAAGTAATAAATTATTTTATGTTTTAAATATTTAGATTAAATTTATAAGAATTTTAAATTAAAAGAAAAAAAAAGTCAAAGCTTGTCTTTGATGAGTTAAAATAAAAGAATCACTGATGGAAAATGTATTTTATGGCGTATTTAAACTCTTTTTTTTTTCCATATAACTGCTGCGAGTTGCAATTACATATAGTAATTATAGAAAATTAAATATGAAAAATAATCAGTTTTTCTATTTTCCTGGTAGGAAATTTCACCGTTCAACAAATTAGTTAAGCAACTTTACAAAGTAATTATTTGATATGAGTATTATTTACGATATAATTGTTTCAACATCTTTTTTAGTGTTATTTTCAATATGATGACCTTTAAAAAGAAATTGTTATTTCGCCACTCAGTAAGCATAGGGCTTCTATATTAAAATTAAATATGTATTTTAACAACAATATTACGATAAATTCATAATTTAAACTAACAATGAGGTTGAAGAAGAGTTGTAAAAAAAATAAAAATTTCTATTAAAACTGCTGGGAATTTAAACCGTCTGTTAAAAAAGATTACAGTCGTTTTATATAAGCGCAGAATACAGTACAGGTACCTGCAGTATCGTTGTTTTTCTGTATTTATAATTTGAATGTCTTTTATAAAATATCAAAAGTCGAATTTAAGTCAATATCAAAAGTCAAATGGTCAATATTTAAAATAATTAACGAGTAAACTTATGTATTAAAGCAAATGTAGACACAAGAAATCTCAGAATGATTAAATATCAATTGTGGCATCTTGTTCAATCAATAAATATCATATCACGAGTCTTTTTTATTGTATACAGAAATTTTTCTTTATTATACATTAAGTAAATTATCTGGTAGTCCTTCAAACTTATTATGTGGAAGAAAACCTATGGTGAAGAATAAAAAAAATGTTTTCAAGAAAATTATTTCAATTTCTATTTGCTTTAATCACTGCCCTTTGGAACCCTTTACTAAAATTCATCCTAGAGAATAATATAAAAAAAAAGTATTTCTCTCTTACGGAATCCTACTTAAAACATATTGACAATTATTACAAAAGTTTTTTGTGGGGTGTAAATGCATATTGAACGAATCAATCGGTTTAACTGAGAATGTTTTCATCATGAGATAGAATTAGGATAAACTTTTTCTTTATGTTTCATAAGAAATGTTTGAATATTCCTGTATGATGTAAAAATAAGTAAAAAACGAGCGATTGAAATAATTAACTCTAGTTTTCTATTAGAAAAAAAAAGACAAATATTTATTGAAGTTTATAATTTAACATCACAATAATTGCACAAAGTTACGCTTTTTTTAAAAATTTTCTATAAGGAAGCAATTAAAATTAATTAATTCTAGAGAATTACAATAATATTTTTATGAAAGCCGGCAAAGATCGCTTCACCCTTGACAGATTACTACTTAGAAGTAAAATTAAGTGAAACTTTAAAGTATATAAGTATGAAAATTAAGAAATAAGGAATTATTAAAAAAAAAAAAAATTCTACTTACAATAAAGTTTTCAAATATAGGAACCTGATGACTAAAATTAATGATCCATTATGAAAATTTCATAAAAATCCAGTCTGAATGGTAACAGGCTAAATGAAACTAACGAAAAAACCAAAAATATTAGATTTATTATCTCCTAATAATCTCCCCATATTAAGCAAGAAATAGGTCAAGATACAACATATATCCTTCAAGAATTTTAACATTGTTTCATGATATTGAGGTGATCATGAAACAAGATTTGAAAAAAAGACCTGACATGCAAAATTTGACCCAATTTACGTATTTTTTCTTATACACTTTGCTGAATAAATATACAGTATAATATATAGCCAGAAAAATAAAAGTTTATTTTTTCCTTCTTTTTTTTAATTTCGAGCTGAGCTCCAAAAACCATTTTAGCGGATACTTTTTTTACATCTACTTGGTAAGAATGTACAGTGCCCAAAAATTGACACAACTTTATGGAAAATCAAGTAAGTTACAACAATTGCTAAAAGTGGTCTCCGTTATGCGATTCACACAATTAAATACGACGTTGCATGCTCTTAAACACGTTGTAACATTTGTTGAGGAATTGCAGCAACACATCGTTCAATTTTACTTTGAAATTCGGGAATGGTGTGACGATGAGTTTTTTAAGTTGCATCCTTAAGATGTATCCACACGAAAAAGTTTGGAGGGGATAGATCAAGAGACTGAGAAGGGTGTCACAACCCTTTCGAAATAATTGTTGCACCGTCTGTATGTAGCACTCACTGTTCACTGTGCCACGAAAGAATGTCATGAAGATTCGCTTACGTGAAATTGCACACAAAACACCCATTTTTTGTCCACGCAGAGGAGAATCGTGCAGCTGATGTGAATTTTCCGTAGACAAAATACGGAAAATTTATGCATTCATGTATCCATCAAGGTGGAACCGTGCCTCGTCAGACCCAACAATTCGCAGAGTTCTTCACCAGCCGTTACAGATAACATGAACCACTGACAGAAAGCTACACGTTTTCCAGCGTCTGCAGGTAACAACTCGTGAACAACACGAATTTTCTACGGATACATTTTTAAACACTTGCGCAATGTCGTGTTGGCACTACCAACGGAGAGACCACACTGGCTAGATAGGAGTCGCACAGACTTCTTAGGATTAACATAACATGCAGTTTGCACGTCGAATAACTTTTTAGGTGTTTGCACTTTGGTCGATCATTTTTGGCCGCATCTGTGACATTCCCTATCTCTTGGAACTTGTCGTACAGCAGTTTGATGGAGGACTAATTTTATACATCCACACCGTACTTTTCTGTGAAGGCATTCTGGGTCTGGGCATGACTGGCACATTTAATATATTGGGAAACAATGAATATTCTCTGTTGCATTGTGTAATCCATTTTGTCTCAATTTTCCTCAATTAAACCAGCAACAAAAGAAGGAAACATTCTTCCATAAGATTAAGTCACTTTTTGAACACTGTGTTTTATGAAAAATTGCAAGGAAAAGAGATAAAAGAAAAATAAGAATTTAAAAAACTTCATTACAAACACTGTATTACTGAAGTATAGTTTGGTCTCAAAAAAAAAAATTGTTATTTATTAACGGAAAAAATATTTTTGGAAAACAAGTTAGAGAAAAATTATTAAAGCAAGTAATAATAAAAAAATTTATGAAGTGTTATTTGAAACCTTGATTTTTAGTTTCCTTTAAACTTTAACCAGAAATAATACTCGAAAAGACCTTGGGGTATTTGAAAAATATTCATACAAGTAAGGAAAAATGTAAAGTTCGCAGAAGAATATCAATAAATCAATCTAGGAATATAAAAATGTAAGAACGTTTGTGTGTCAGAAAAAATGTTTTATTTATTTATTTATTTTAGAATTAGGAACTTGTTACTTTTATTACTAAAGCTAACTTCGCTTCAGTAGAGCTGTTAAATAAGCGTAAACCAGACAGTCGGACTCGAATTCAGAGTAAAACCCCAACCCCTATGTGGAACAATCTGTACACGTGCTGGCATCAAATACGTTGACCCACTTTCAAACTACCACCGCAATCTAATCTTTCTTTTTAGGGATTATTTCTTTTCCAAAAATAAAGAAAAGACAATCAAATTAGTAATACATGTTTATATATACATATATATATATAACAAAACAACAAAAAAGTAGTTGTATTTCTGCCTTTATTTAAAAAAAATTCTAATTAGTTGCAGAAAAACGAATAAACCCATTTAATATGCCATTTTCATGTAATATTACATTTTATAGATTTTATAAAATAAAATTAAAGAAAAAAATTTACATGCTATAACAATCTTATCCAATTTCACCCAAAGGACGCCATCTTGGAGCTAATTGAAGCTCTATGCCCCTTGACAATTCATATAAATCTTGTTCCGCAGAAAAAAATTTGAGCACTATTGAATTTATTATAAATAGGTTTTCTACAGAAAAACAAATTGTGCAGGATATATTTAACTTATAATGAAAAATTATTTATAATAAATTTTATGTTTTAATATCTTTATTATATCCTATTTTACGCGAAAACAGAAAAAATTTAATAAAATTTTAAATAAAGTACCTTCTTAACAAAAAAAACATACAATTTTTATTACTTTCTTTTTCTAATGTGTGCATTGCAACCTGCTCAATTAATGAACAAGAATTGAGATGAAGACTATAAAATGTACGACATGTAAATGAATGTAGCCTTGTAAAAATTCAGGCCGCCCATTCCTGTGACGTGTGGTTAACCGAAATCTAAATTCCCTGATTACCAAATTACACCGGCATATACTATCTAGTCTTCAAATCCGGATGTAAGTAAAATTTTACTAGGATTTGAACCTCAGAACCTTCGACTTCGAAACTCAGCTGTTTAAAAACTGATTGCGACGATGAGTTAACTAATAGACCAGAAAGAAATGTGATTTGTAAAAAACACATTTAATGAAAAATAAGCTAGTAAAGATGTTATTTTAGTTTATAGAATTTTTATTAGAACATATAAATTTACTTTCTCACTCTCTTTCATCGGTATTGTTGAAAATTATTTTTACGATTTTAATTATTTAAAGAACGAATATTTTTAAAATAATTTATTAAATCCACAAAAAAAAAATGATGAAAATTGCTCATTCTAAAAATCTGAAGAAAAACATTCTTTCTTAATGAATCAAAAATTGCAGATAAAAATACCTAGAATGATAATATCTTAAGCTATATATATTTTCTATCAATCCCTTTGATAATAAATTTAAAATAATTTCACCCTAATAACATCTTATTTGGAAAGAAAAATTTTAAAATGATTAGTATGATGTGTGGGTTGACTTCATAATTCGGAGTAACTAATCAAAAGTGAGTAAAATATTTATCGTAGCAAAAAATAATAATCACATTTTTAAAATAAAAGATAAATAATAATTAAAAGAAAAGGTCGTAGAGATTTAATTAAACAAAAATGATGATAGGTGTGGCCAGTTCAGTGCCACATAACTACCTTGTAAAGAAGTTACATTTTTTTATAACACTAAAAAATCAAACTCATGGTGTAAAGATTTATGCATATTTTTACTTAATACCAGTTTGAAACTGTGTCGTTTATAGTTGTGTGTATATGTGTGCATGCGTGCGCGTGTGTGTTACTTATAGGATGGTTATTGTTAAATGAAATACAAAAACCTACATACATATTTAACTGATTAAATAAAATACTTGTCTTTTGTTAAGTTCTAATTAAATTTCTCCTAAATAATTTTTATAGAATTAAAATTTAATAAAACTCTGAACAAAAAGTTTGCAATCGGAGGAAACCGTTTTCGACTAAGGAGTATCGCTCTTAGTAACATTTTTCAACTTTCATACGACCAGTTATTTCTCTTAATAGAAAAGCTTTCCAACGGTAAATATTTCATCTAAATTGATCCCCTGTCATTTAAATTATAGAGTATCGAGTAAAAAGATAAAGTAAAGTAACATGCCGATCTCTGTGGAGGAGTGGTAACGTCTCGGCCTCTTATCCGGAGGTCCTCCCGGGTTCGAATCCAGGTCAGGTACGGCATTATTCATACGCTGAAAAAAATTACATTTCTCTATCCTACACAAAAGTATCAAGCTTATATAGCGATATCATCTAACAAAAAAAAAGGAAAAGAAAGAATTTCTTTTGTGAATCTGTCTGTCAATTAACTGGTTTGATGCTATTTTCAATGTGGTTTTCATTTATTCAATGCATAATCTTTTAATTATGAAAATATTTACTACATTCCATATCTTAAAATTTTGTTTTATATGTTTATCTCTTCATATGTTCTTCCTCTACAGTTTATACCTTCTATTTGTCCTTGTACTACCCCACACGATCTTATATTACCAGATCAACTAAACCAGGATATTTTCTGAAAATAACGCTCACCAACCTAGTTAATCTCTTCCCTAGATTTTTACACAAATTTTTCTTTTCTCCCATTTATTTTTTAATGCATGTATTCTAGTACCATTAACTATTTAACTTCAACTAATTCTTTCAAGAAGTTCTTTTTGATACTATACTTAAGAATTATTCTAAGTACAGTAGATAATTAAGATTTATTCTAAGGTTTAATTCTAAGAGACTTTTTTCTGGCGTGAAAGCTCTTCTTATTTGTGTAGTCCTCTTTTGATATCGTTTAATTAACTAACCCTCTTTTAATATTTTTCTAATTAATTTTTGGTTTTTATAAAAAAGAAGCTATGTCATCAGTAAATTACATCTTTACTTTTTCTTCTCGATTGATACTCAAATTTATACTTTAATTCTTGAATTACTTCTTGCAAACTACAAAACAAGATAAACATACAATTTCTATGAGATAGGATTCTAAAATAAAAAAGTCTTAAAAACCATTAATATACAGACGTTGCGTTTCATATAGAGATTACATCTTAACAACAATCAAAACAAAAAGCTTTAATTATACAAACAACGTATTATAAATTAAATAACAATAAATTACAACTGTTTCTCTCAATTGTTTCTTACTAAAAAAAGAAAATTCAATTAAAAGTTAATATAATTTACGTAATAAAATACGTATTTAATTAATTTATATAACATTATATTTCATAATGCGCTGAAAAACCCTTCTCCTTAAAGAGTACGTTATCGTTATTTATAAAAGCACCTAAATTAAAAAATAATTGTTAACCTACTTATGTTTAATATTAAATGACATAGCAAACTGAAGATTTCATCGGCTAGTAAAGCTTTCACATCGATATTTATTTAATATGCCCTATTTAATTTCTGTCGTCCTTGTAGATTAGTGATATATTACTAACTGTTTTGCCTATTATTAGATTTGACCATTCCTGAAATGTTCTCGTTAATTGAAAAACAATTAATCAAAATACAATAATAACAACTTAGGCACCCTATTTTACTTATTAATTATCGTAGAAATGTTTCGTTCAATTACAACTGTACAGTG
This sequence comes from Zanna intricata, assembly GCA_010016005.3. NCBI lineage: Eukaryota > Metazoa > Arthropoda > Insecta > Hemiptera > Fulgoridae > Zanna > Zanna intricata. Next base: position 10,503 of record JAAAKQ030112810.1, read on the forward strand.
AGAGTGAAAAAAAAAACCACTGTACCGTTAGAAATAAATATAAAATATGACCGATGTTTGAATCCAGTTTATAAGTATATTTTACCAGCATTACCAACAGAGGAAATATAAAAAAAAAACTGCAACAAAATCAGCATTCTCAAAAAACGAGAGAAAAATCACAATATTTTTTTTAATATAAATCTTATATTTTATACAAAAAAAAAAAAAAATCTTTTTTTATTTTATAAATTTCTGACTATAATGAAATCTTAAATCGAATTATTTTTATCCAAAAATTTTAAACCGAATTTTATTTTATTATTTATTTTTAAACATATTTTTTACACTCGTTGTGAATTAAAGATAATTAAATTTGCATAATTTTATGTAATGGGCCATTGCAGTATTAAAACATAGACTAATAAAACATAACATATATACATTTGTGTGTGTGTGTGTTAGAATAAAATATATAATTTCGTGATATAAGAAATGGTGAAATAACTTATTGTTAGTTTCTAATTAACTACATATACTTCATAACCTCTTTTTCTTTATTAAACTTTTCAACCAAGTTAGACATACTGTAATTTAAATCGTATTTTCAGAACAAATGACGTCAAATAGTTTTAAGTTCTTAAAATCAGTTCGTTATGTGTACCCAATTTATTGTAAAATATACACAGAAACGAACTTTTGTTTGCCAAACAAACAAAAGCTTTCTTGGCAAATCATAATGTTAAAGTATAATTTAATTTTAAAGAACTGAAAATTATATTCGTTAGTGAAGTTACTTTACCTATACGAAAACTATGCTTTTAATATACAAAACAAACCACGGCTCTCTTAAGGAATAAATAATATTTAAAATAAATTTTGATAAATGTAAATAAAACAGAATATGATGGATGTTAATTCACTAACCTATAAATAGTAAAGGATGGTTATCAAGGAACTGCCCACTATTTAATTACATTTTGTGTAGAATATCTCTCTAGTGTTACTAGATTTTTTTCTTTTTAATAACATCGGCTATTGACAAACTGGGTTGGTCTAATGGTTAACTCGTAATCGCAAATCAGCTCTTTCGAAGTCAAGAATTCTAAGATTCAAATCCTAGTAAAAGCAGTTACTTTTATACGGATTTGAATACTAAATTGTGGATACCGGTGTTCTTTGGTGGTTGGGTTTTAATTAACCTAACATTTCACGAATGGTCGTCCTGAGACTGTACAAGCCTACACTTCATTTAAATTCATACTTATCCTGATTCATCCTCTGAAGTAACACCTAACGGTGGTTCCGGAAGCTAAACAAAAAAAAATTACAGCGGCTGTTATGTAAAAAGATATTTTTGAATTATAAGGATAAGGTTAAGGGAAGGGGAAGATAACGATGTAGGAGACGGAATTTACCAAATATTCGATAATAACCAAGCTAGGATTTTTTTAAAGCCATTTGATTGGAAAATATCTTTGAATATTCTAATGTATAAGTCCGTACCTACATGATTACAAAAAAAATCGAGGACCTAAAAACTAAAAAAAAAAGTTCTCACATCCTCAGGACGATCCAGTATATATATATATATATTTAACTATATTCACAGAATATTCTGTAGCATAAAAGATACGCATGGATGGCTAATGAGGA
>JAAAKQ030112832.1:0-14006 GCA_010016005.3 Zanna intricata
ATGAAGTGTAGTCTTGTACAATCTCTGGTCGACCACTCCTGAGAAGTGTGGTTAATTGAAACCCAACCACCAAAGAATACCAGTATCCACGCTCTAGTATTCAAATCTGTTTAACTGTAAAATATACTATAAAAGAATAAACACTACAGACAATTCATCTTCTAATTTACCTCAGTTGTTTTGATTTACAAGTCAAACAGTCAGTAGAGAGATTTATATGTATTAATGTGTTAATGTTTACTAGTTAATGATTGGAATACTCACATTTTTTGAGTATATAATAAATACAAATGACATTAAAACTTATATATATAAAAAAAAAATTCAATAGGAAATACATAGATATTTGATAATAAATTTAAAAAAAATAAACCACCCTAGGAGCTTGCATGTTGCACATTGATTACGATCTACTTAAGTCGATGAGTGTGAGTTGATAGTGGTTATAATTATTATTTAATTTATAGACATTGTGGAAAAAATCAAATATACCATATTACTGTAATGATTTTTATTTTAATATTTTGCAGTGTGACATCATATGTAATGTTAGAATAATGAATTTGATGAAGCAACTTTGTGGGTAGTGTGATGTTGGAAGCAGCTATTATATGTATTTTATTCAGCTATTTTATAGTACCATAAAATGATTTAATGTGCAGTTTGTTTGCACATGTACTGGAGCACAGAATTATAGATAAAATGTATGGTATGTGTGTGAAATTCACTTCATTTAATTCAACATGTTTGCACACTTTCAAACAGGCTGACATAGTGATTAATTCTGGTTTAGTTTTTTCTTAGATCATTTCTAATAAATTGCATGCGATATGAAAATAAACAACAGATTTTGTTTGTTAAAAATCTACTGAAAAAACCATTTTATAGCTATTTCAGTTATGTTTTGCTGTATTGAAAAACTCAAATCTGTTTCAATGAATAAAGTTGTTCCAAAGGAGGAATTACGTAAGTCTTATGTGTCTACCTATTGGAACCTATTCATGTATTTTCAGCCATATTAAGTTGGTGGAGATATAATGTAATGGATGTTAGCTCCTTATTCCAGCATATTACTAACAAAGGCAGTCTGCAACCTTCCATTTATTTTCTGTATTCTTTTGCTTACTTTTCTGGGGCATGATTACTTCGTTTAGCAAAAAAAAGTAAGAGTGTTTTATTTTGCCAGGTTAATATCAAAATGTTTGATCCGGATCCGCTTATATAATTTCATATTGTGTAGTTTTACTTTTGTAAATAGTAGTCAGCGTATCATTTATCTAGAATTATCCAGTGGTGGCTTTATTATTCAAAGGAGTTCACAAAGCTCCACTTCAGTTAAAAACATCAGCCAAAAACCAAATAAAATTGTTTTAGCAGTGAATGAGCTGAAGTAATGTCTGTTTCAAATTAGGAGTAGAGGCCTGAAACTTATGAAAAGTAAGAGTAAATAAGATTGAAGTCAGTGAATAAGATAACATGTAATTTAATAAAAAAAACCATTAATCATATTATATTGTAACAAGAAGTGCAAATTACAGTAGGAATTAAACAGATAATGTATAAATAAAGACAGAAATGTGGTAATTTGCAGTATCATTGAGTTAATGGAAGATCCTTTACCAATTAGTTATGCATATAGTGCACACATATATTAATAATCCAAGATAGAATATTTGGTATAATTTTTAATCAGATGCATACTGAAATAGCAAAATTTTCAGTTCGTAAATCATGTTGCAGTTTATGAAATAATTGAGAATTATTTATTTTGTAAGCAATTTTACTATGCCATATTTGTTGGCCATCCCCTTCCCATTCAATAGTAATTGTGTGCAAGTCACCGCTTCAAAAAGTATTTGATTGAGGGCAGTCAAGAAATTTTGACCAGCTAATCTTTTTTTATGATTTAGAATCTGCATTATACTGAAGAGTCATCTATTGTTACATGGTCAGTGTTCAATACCCTTTTCAATGTTTCAATTCTGTAGTGACTTGTGCTTCTTAGGAGTTTTTTTGTTGAAATAATTTATTCATCAAATGCCTCTTGCAGGAAACAAAATGTTTCTGTTCTTCACTAATTTATACAGCACCAGAATTAGATGATAAATTTTCAGATTAGGTGGCCTAGATTTGTTTTGGTTTTACTTTATAAGAATTGGAAGATTGTACAAATTTCACTGTAGATTTAAAACATAAGAGTTTAATTTGGTATTAAATTAATAAATAGATAATAAATTACATTTTCTTACTCTTTATACCTTGTTAATAAAAAAAATTTGCTGTATCTGCCATATTATATTTGTATTTGCCTTTTAGTTGTATAAGCTGTAGTTGTGGATGTATTTTTAAACTAAATATTTATGTCTATTTATAGGCAATGCCGAGTTATAAGAACACAGCCACAAGTTCACAGCCACTTGCCAAAGTACCACATTTGTCTTCCCCAGATTTACTTGAATGTAACATACCTGTGATAAAACAAGAACAAATTGCACCTCATCAGGATGACGAATCATTTGATGATGGTCATCATTCGGTAAGTTGTTAAAAAAAACCTGTTTTATTGGTATTTGTAAATATTAATATTTTATGTATTTGATTAATTACTGTTTTTAACCTGGTAATGGTTATTATCTGCGTCTCAAATTCAGAAGCATGACTGCATGAGTATTTTGTTGTACTGAAAATTAGATTATGATGTAGGAGTATCTGAAGAAAATTTATAAAAATATTTGTGTAAGTGTGTAATAATAATTAGGCTTATATGTCTATTTGACTTTGTATAAATAGTGTAAATATCCAAAATGAAAGTGATGGATGATTACTTAAGGATTTTTAATGATTATGACTCTAAAAATATAGTAACAAGTTAAACAAGATAGAAAAATGGAAAATATGTATTGGGTTATGGGTTTTTGAAAAATATGATTTACATTAAATTTTTCTTGTATAGAAGAGGTTTGATTTGTTAAGTATATGTAGCAGGTTTGTCAGAAAATAAATCTTTATGTTCATATGTTTTTACTGTGAATTTTAATTTTCATGGGTGGGTTTTTTGTGTTGTTTGGCAGAGTGTAATATGTGATGTTAACATTATGTGAATCTCTAATATTTTTGTGATATCTTGCTTACGTTTACGTATATTGTTTGTGTAAATGCAGTGTGGTTATAAATTTTACAATCTGTACAGTCTCCTGTAAAGATGCACCAATTTTTTAATTGTGAGGTTTTTTTAATTGATAATGATGTGAAGCATAAAGTTTTTATAATTTTATCTGGTTAAAAATAAAAAAAAACTTCTAGAAGTCTAAAATTTATTTAATAATTAAAAAAAGTTAATTTTTATTAGTTACAATAAACTAATATAATCCAAAATGAGTATCAGTAAAATAGTACCTTATAATAGAACAAATTAGGTTTGTTTATTTGGCAGTTTCTTTGACATCATTTTTTTCACAAATACATACATTCACATTCATACTTTATAAACATATATTATGAACTTTTTTATTGTCATAATCGAGATAAACATAAGACAAGATTAAACAAAATTTTAATAAGTCTTAAGCATTATCTAGAATAATTTTTCTTTTATTTTGCAGTAATTATTTCTTAATTAAGAAGAATATGGTAAAATAGTTAAAAAAACAATTATTAAGTAAATAAAAGATATCACAATATAATGTAATTATTAATCTTCACTTCTAATTATTCTATAAACTTAATTTTTACGATACAAGTCATCTACTGAATATGAGACTGTTTATAATGTACTGTTTTGATTCTTTGAGCCTTTTCTACTTGAGTGGCATTTTGTTAAAACTGCTAATGATGGTTTTTTGTAGGATTCAGAGGAGGGTGAAAAATGTTTAAAATCATTGTCTGAGTAAATGACCATGTAGGTTTTTTGAGTTATTGATGAATAAGTGAACTGTATTGGAGTAGTCAATATTTTTTAAGCTCTTAAAGAGCAAGAAGATAGTTGACTGAAAGTCTTGATAATCTTTTCTGAAGTTTAAAATATGCTAAGAGTAATTTATTTTCCCAACTTATTATGGCACACGCATACTATGAATGAACATATTTATAGTATTATGTTCTTAATGTACTTATTCTAGATTAAATCTACAAACTACTCACAAAATAATAATAAGAAAACTTACCTTTTTATTTATTTATCGATATGAAGTTCCATTTATGATGCAAGTTAATAAAAATGTCTAAAAATTCAACTGAGTTCACATTTTTAACACTATTGAAATTTGCATTTAAATTTATAGCTGTTAATTTCTAAATTTGGTGTGCAAGTATTTGTTGGAATGAAAACTTATTAAAATTTCTTCACGGGGTATTTAAAGAGGTTCTAATTCAGTTATCCGTAATACATATTGTTCACATCACCTTTATAAGTATTTGAACCTAACAGAGGTATCAATATCTGATCATTTCATAACAACGTGAACATTTCTGGCACATCGTTTTATAAGATTTAATGTGCATCAATTTAATAAATTGATGCGCATCTGCTAAATTCAAGTAGTGTGTTAATGTATTACTTTATTAATTAATAGAAACAGTGTAGAGACATTAATTTTTTGAATTTCACTATCCATCCCAGTTTTTCATCATGGATCATGACTATGATGTATGTAAAGTATCTAATGTACAAGGAACTGATAAAAGTTTCTTCTCTAAGAGTAATGATGCTGGCTACATAGCCAGTCCTTGTTGTGAACTGAGTGAAGTTGTCAAAGAAGATGCAAATTAACTATAAAATTGCATGTTGGTTCTAATCCTGAAGTTTTCTATAGCTTAATGAAATGTAAAAAAAACATTATTGATGCTGCTGTTCCAAATGGGAGATCATCTTTAATGATGAATTGAGGTTCTGGCAGTCGTTCATCCCTGTCACTTTTAAGCCAATTGCTTTTATCAGCAGTCTTCTAAAGCCCTCATACCTTTCGAAGTGAAACTTAAAATCTTTTTTTCATCCTGCCAAACTAATTTCCTAACTATTAGTCTCAGAGACCTAAATGTGGTGTAATTTTATAACTTATATGGTCAGCTCACCGATATGTCTTTGAGTTTGCTCAAATGGTTAGCGGTTGGCGGGGATGGATCACAGTGCAGATTGGCAAAAACTGGCGCTGTTGCTCATTTCCATTTAGTGTAGCTCACAACTTAGACATGATAGCATGGTGATTTGTGTGTTTGTGTTTGGAGTTTCTTGAGATAGATCGATTTAAGTAATAATAAGTGTATTTCGGACAATATTTATGTGTAAAATAATTGAAGTAAAATGTAAAAAAGTATAAAAATTCAGTATGTCAGCTCTAGCCTGTGCAACAGTCAGCTGGAAATATAAATTATGCATATTATTGGAAAAGGGAAGTTGTGGGCCACACACAGATACCCCAATGTTAAATGCCAAGCAAGCAAGATTGTTTTGGGAGCATCACAAAGTTGGCACGGTGTTGCTCAGTGAATGATGCTGGTGGATCAGCATCGCTACCGTTGCTGTACCTGAATTAATGGACATAATGAGTGAAGATAACACACAAACATCTGTCGAAGACGCCCCATGGCTGGTGGATGTCAACATCAGTCGAGTTGATGCGATGCACGGCCATTAGCATGCAGTGGACAAATGCTTCAAAACAGTATTTGAAATCAATCTGTTTGTTCTGTCTTGCAGCATTTGTGATTGACTTTGGTTCGTCAGAGATTTAAAGGAGGTGAAAACTTGCAACATTCCTCTTCAGACTAAATTCCCTGGTGAAAATGTAGTGGCTTTAACAAGTTGATAGATACCAATAAAATCCTGATGCTTTCGTGCTCAGATTTCAATATCCCCTGAAGCTGGATGGCCTGCCACCACTTCACCTGATCAGTGTTCAGTTAATTTTGCTGTGTTTAACCTTTATGCAAATCCATCGTCTACACTACAAAAGTAATTATGGTGTAGTTAGCCAGGTGATCAATGTAAATTTTGATGTGAACAACCTGGTGCACCAGTTGTGAAGGCGGATAGACAATGACTTTGCCTTTTATGATAATGTAAAGAAGAATTTTATCCACAAGTTTAATTATTTGAGTGGTTTCGTATGCAAGTCGGTGATCACTGTGCTGCTTGGTAAATCAGCCTCTTTCAGTTATGTTAAAAAAATTCTATGGTGGCTCTCTTATTTAGTTCTGCAGGTAAGTTGGTTGGTCTGTAGCTTGGATGAACTTCATTCAAGGTCTGTAATGTTTCATGTTAAATCAATGGCGTCTCGACACAACCCCATCCGATATTTTTAGTACAACCCTGCACTTAACACTGGGCAAAGATGTTCCCTCTCAGCCTTCATTGTAACCGTGACTGATACATATATATATATCTCTGGCCTCCTCGGGTATTTTTTGATTTTGCCTTCCTTTGAAAATTTCTTTTCTTTCTTCTTCTTCTTCTCATTTTGCTATATGATCCACTTTACAAAACTTTGTTTTTCAGGGCCTATTTACTTTTAGCTATCATCTACCTCTGCTTAGCCTGTGTATTTCTTCTTACCTACTTCTATCTCTCTCTTTTTTTCTTTAGCCTCTGGAACTACCGTAAGGGATTACTTTAGAGAGGAAGTCACCATATCCTGTCAGTGCCTGCGTTGTGTACATACTCTTCTACACACTCTCACTCATCCCGAAAAAATTAATTACTTGTCCCTACCCTTTGTTGTATCATCCCATCTTCTTTGCCATTCACTGAAGCCCTCTTCAATGACATATTTTCTTTTCTCATCCTGATATGCATCCGATTTTCTTAGCTCTCTAATCTTCCTTATTCTCTTGCTGTGGTGTTAATAGGCTTCACATCAGTCATCATCACACATACTGCCTCACCTGATATCATTTGGGTATCCTATGACTGGCCAATAGTATTAATCTTTGCTAACTTGGAGAATTTTTCTGAGATATATCAACTCCATTCTGTGTGCCCAAATTGACACTTACTAAGGCTTCGACACATCTTTACTAAGGCTTCCTTTGCAGCATACCCTTCAACATCATTATTGTTGTCTTCTCAGCACTGAAAGTCATCTTGTGGTGCACATTCCATTTTCTCTTAGTTGCTCTTCCAGCTCATTATTCTAACTGGTTCTGTGAACTGGTTTCTACAATGATTTGAGGATTGCCTGTATAGATTCTTAATCTACATCCATTTGGCAACCGTAGCTGCAGAAAGGGTCAAACTCAACGATCCACATTAGTGAACCCATAACATTTCTTGTGGACACCCTTTGCTCAGATGCTTCTTCTATTCAGCAGAACTATGCTTCAGTACCGCCTCTTTATCCTCGAAGTAGCCCTTTAGGAAGTTGTATTCTTCCCAAGGCACCCTTCATCTTCCAAACTGGTGAAATACTGACATCTACCACTTTCTATTTAATGCTCCCTTGAGTTATCAAGGAACACACACAACACATACCAACTATCAGCTTTCCTTCCTTCTAGTAATGATGACACTGCATCCCATATTTTTCTTCTTTGTCAAAAACCATATTGGTACTTGGAGAGAAGTCATTTTTCATTCATTCTTACATATGTCCTGTTAAACAGGATCTTTTCTGCCCCTAACAGTGTTAGGGCCTATATAATTTTGGCAAGATCAGATCTTTCCCCCTCCTTTATAAAGTATCCTGACTACTCCAAATATTCAGCATACTGGAAATTTATCTTTACTTAACAGAGTATTAAACAAACTAACAATCTCTGTCTTGAAATGTGGGAAAGCCGCTCTTACCGGTACTGCAGTCTGCCATCAAACCCAGGGGCATTTTTTTTCAACATTACCATTGCTGCACCATTTTTTGTTATTGGCTCAGAGTGACAGTCCATTTGAAATTCATCTACCCCTTCCTAAGTTTTCAATGGTACTTGCCTTCTTTAAACTCATTATTGTCTGGCAGCAGTTATCCAACAATTTTATCACCATGAACAGCTTATCAGTAATTATTCCTCTGCTGAACTCCAAGGAGGTTGTTTCCCTATTACAAGCCGATAGTATTATACTCCCTATGGATCCTTGTTACCCAGATCCATAACGAATACTCACCAGGAATTTCATTTTACTGATCTTTGGTGCATTGTTGTATTCATTCCTGGCTCTTCTGTATTCTCTGCATTACCATTAGCGTCGAACTGAATCTTGTTCACATTGTGCTTTCCATCTCTTGTTTTTTACTGTATGTTGCATATCTTGCAGCTCAGCATTCCAGCAGAATGCTACCTTCTCCTTATCCGTGGCCTTTGGAAGAGCCTTATCCACTGCTCTCATTAATTCCTCCATGAACCTCTGCAGGTTCTTTTTTACAGATATTCCCGACAAGTGTGTTCCATTCTCCCATATCGTATCGAAAGCCAAGTCCATATCTTCTCCAGTGTCTTATCTTATATAGAAATCTCCTCGTGTCCATTTCTGTTTATAAGGTTGGACACTCACGAGTCAACATCTTCAATGTTGGCTGTCACGACTTAATTCAACATCGAAGATGATTATTCGGTGATCAGTGCCACTTCCAACTGGGAGATGAGTAAATATTAATTATTTTAATCTGTATTAGTTTAACTGCTAAACTTTTTAGTGTATGACCTTTGCTAAATTGTTTGTTCTGACTGCCATGCAATTTTTATGAAATATAATGCTATTTCTTATAAGTTGACTATATAACTACTTCTTATATATTGATCTTTGACTGATATTTAGAAGGAAATATGCTTGATAATAATTAATATATGTGTAATAGTGTTTTTATTTTGTTAATGTTCATTCATGCTAACAATATTTTGAGAATTATTTAAAAAATGAAAATTCTTACCTAAATATTTAAAATTTTTTGTAACCTATAACATGTTATTTGTGTAAATAATCGATTAGGTATTTTATTTAATTACTGAATAAAGAATTAAAAATCAAAATAAAAGGAACTTAAAGTACATGTGCTAATTTCATCTTTAACTTGCTTATACTACACTTCAATCCCCTTCTGGTAATAGTGATTTCCTTCCTAGAATGAGTAATTACTTTTTAAGGTCAAACAGGGTCTTTTTTAAAAGACTACAGAAAAATAATTTTCACATTACGTATAACATATAGCACATCAAAATTAGTATGAGCTAGATTGTGCATTCCTTTTAGATATGTTTATTGAGTATTTTTATAAAATAAAACATATATTTGATGCTTTTTATGCTTGCTTATATGTTTATTTTAATCACTAACAGTAATTTTTTTAACCTTCGGAACTACCATTAAGGTATTCAGAGGATGAGATGAATGAATTGTAGCGTGTGTGAAAAATGCCATGCCTGACCCGGATTCAAACCTGGGACCTTCGGATGAAAGGCCGACTAACAGTAATTTAATTTTGTAAAAATGGTTTTTTATTTTGTTGAGATCTAATTTAAAAAAAAAAAACCCATGTGCGTAAGGAAACATTATGGGTATTAGAAAAGTTAGTGTATTTTTCCTTATTTTAGTTATAACTTAATGGTTTTTAGTAAATTACATGGAAATTATTAGAAAATGATTCTGTAGACATCAAACTTAATGTAGGCTGTTATTAATTAATTTAATTGTAAATATTAATTACTTTGTAATTCATCTACAACAATAAAAACTAAAAAAAAAAAAAAATCACAAGTTTTATTATGCAACTTGTAAAACTAAACATGAAACATACTAAAAGTAACCTAAATGAAATAAATGTACACTGAAAGCATGCATATTTTGTTTTGTAATAAATGCTAATATTTTAATCATTTTCAAAGATTTGTGGAAGTGATTTTATTAAAAGAGACCTTGTATAAGTACTCTAAAAGAGAAACTAGTATGTATAGCATCATAGAATCAAAGCATTTAAATTAAATCTTGGAACAGTGATATTACTAATGCCTCAGCTGTAATGTTTACTTTTTTTAGGCTGAAAAAATCCCTTTCAGCACGCGGGAAGGGAGCGGTAGATTTCACTGGTGTTAAGTAGGTGATAAAAAAAATTTCCATCTTAAAAGTTAAGAAAAACTTCAAATTTACTCAATGCGACTATGATTGCGTGTGAAAAAGTTTCACATTTTTAACATATGACAAGCCCCGTCAAGGTATTCCATTTTAATTAAAAATTTTCAAAACTTTTATTGCATCTTTTTTTGATTATTGACACATGCAAAGAAAACCATCTTTCTGCGATGCATGAATTTTTTTTTGTTTTTGGCATTATAAAAATGATGATGAATTATGTTTGATCACACTGTTGTTAGAGATGAAACCTGGATTTCTTATTCAAACAGCTAGAAAAACAGCAGTCTGTATCATCACAACTTCTTTTATCTAGACTAAAGAAGTTCAAAATCTAATAGAAACTACCAGTTATTTAACGTGATCAGAAATTTTCATGCTCAAAAGGGCCTTTAAGAGAATTAGTATTATAAGAGAAAAAATTTCTTAAACATAGTTTCTGCTAGTACATTGAATAATAAATAAATTTAAAAAAACTTAAAAAATCTTTTTATGCCACTTTACCAGCACAAAGAGAAAATCTTAAACATTTTAATTATTATTTTAAAATAATAATTATTGCTTAATTTAATAATAATAGTATTACTGCATCTATTAATAGCGTCATTGTATTTTTTTTGCCTTGTCAATTCATCAGCACTGCCAGTGAGTGCTATTCTGGAACTTTTATCATGTTAATCTGGTTAGAAACTATTTTTATTTGATTGTTTTATTAAAAACTTTTAAGAATTTTTTTAAAAAAGGAGGTTTTCCAGTGTAACATGTATTTCTGTTTTTAATGTCATCTAAATTTTACTTTTTAATAAATGGACCAATTATGACTTTAGAAGAAGATTTTTTAAACAAAAAATTAAATTGTCTATGCAGACAAGCTTGAGGATATTTTGTACGTAAGTTGTTATACAGTTCTGTGCAGATTAATCAGAACATAATGATTTTTAATAAAAAGTAACTTTATTTAGTAAAAATCATACTTATACAATTTGTAAATATCTAACAATAGGCCCTTAATTTTTGAAGTAATTAATAATTTTTATTGTTAATTCACGTACACGATTTGGCATCGATTTAACAAATGTACTTCATATTTTTTTGAATTTTTTTATCGTGAAATATCATGGCCATATTATTGCTTTAATGAGGTCAATTTTTGTGGTACATTTTTGATTTTTTTACTATTTCCCAAAGATTTTCAATTGGGTTAAAAAATCACAAAAATATCCATCTTTTTTCTTCTATTTCCTTAGACAATTATAATTGTTCATTTTAGAGATAAAGAAAGAAAGAAAAGAAAAGTAAGATAAAGAAAGAAAAAAGTTTTGTTATTAAATTTTACACACAATATAATTGGTTGCGAATCGAAAAATACATTATAATTGATGCAAAAATAGCCATAACTGTCAAAAAAAATGAAAAAACAAGATTTTTTGGGAATTTTTTTTTTTGAGTACTTGTACATTGGACCTCAGATTTTGTCTAGAAGAACCTTTTGATATGATAAGCAACGTGACATATTTCAACAAAATTGGTCCAGCAGTTTTTGCATGATAAGTTTACAATACAAATTTTAAAAAATGCAATTTTGCCAAATTGTATAGAAACAAACCTCTGTGGTTGAAATGGTAGTGTCTCTGCCTTTCATCCGGAGGTCTTGGGTTCGAAACTTGGTCAGGCATGGCATTTTCATACACACTACAAATCATTCATCTCATCCTCTGAAGATATCTAATGGTTGTTCCAGAGGTTAAAAAAAATTAAAATTAAATTAAAAAATTTTTGTAGAACCTGAAATAAACTCTAGATATTTAAAAATTAAATCACTTATAAAGGAGCACCTAAATGCATTTTGAAAAATGTAGATTGGTTAATAGAAATTTTTCAATTATACTTGCAACTCTTTCACTTTTAAACAAATCGAATAGCTTCATGAATTTTTATCTAAATTTATTTCAAAAAGCACTGCTTAAAAATAATTAGAAAGATGTTTTTTTTTTTAAACAAAAAAGTTTCAATTCGTTAATTATATCCAGAGATATAACCGATTAAAGTTGATCGCCATTGTGCAAATTTTGGAGTACATTATTATCGCCAAATTACTCTTTGGCTTATAAGACTTCAATTTAAAGTTAAGATTGCAAGTATGTTTGAAACATTTCTTAGGACTGTCCTAATTAACCGATTTAAATTTTTCAAAATGCATTTGAAAGTTTGAGTGCTCTTTTATATGTGATTGACCTTTCAAATATCTAGTGACATTATTTCATGCTTTACACAATTTGGAAAATCACTTTTTTTTTTAATTTGGATTGGAAAATTATTGTGTAAAAATTCAGACCAATTTTGTTGAAATTTGGGATGTTGCTTTATCATATCAAAATGTTCTTTAAGACAAAATTTGAAGTCTTATGTGAAATATATAAGTATTAAAAAAATTCCCCCCCCCAAATTTTTATTTTTTCATTTTTGAGTTATCGATATTTTTGTATCAATAATAATATATTATTTTTTTTTGCAACCAATGATATGCATGTAAAATTAAATATTAAAACTTTATTTTGCCTATCTTTTCTCTAAAACTAACACTTATGTAGGGGAAACAAGAGAAAAAATTAATATTTTTTCAATTTTTTTACCTTTTGTTAATTAAAAATTTAACTTCACCTCTTTCAACTGGCAATGAAATAATCATTTCTGATTATATTCTGAAGATATTAAAACAAAGATTAGCGGTCATATAGAAAAGTCCAAATATGCCCATTTTAAAACAGATACCACCTTGACTAAACAATGAACAAGGACCTTCACATGTGAACTAATCCCAAAAAATCTTTTACGGGGATGTTTAACCGATAGCGTATATGAGTTTGGTGATATATTTTCATTTAATACTTTTTTAATGTATTGAACCCTTCGCCCCTGAAAATAAAAATGTGATTTATTGGAAAACATATTTTAAAGCTCATCAGCTTTCCATTCATTTTCTAGAAGTTTGCATCTAACAGTTGTCATGTATAAATCTGTTCCAGTGGCTGCTAATTTTTTATTTAAGTCCAACTGATAATTTTAGATTAAGTTTATTTTTACCCATTAATAGTTGAACTTATGTCGGAGTAGTTTTTCTTTTATGGTCACATTTGCTTTTCCTTTGAGATGAAAAGGAACTAGTTTCTTTAAACTGTTTTAAAATAGCATTCACTCTCCCTAGTTCAACACTACATTTGAAAGCAAATTTGTCATTTGTGGCGTACTGGTAAGCTCAGAAAGAGGAACAATTTTTTAATTCCTTGTAGCTAATGCCCTTATATATATTCAAGATACATAGAACAAAAAATATGAAAATTTGATTTTGTAATGAAAAATGAAATAAACTTTCACAAAACACTATTTATAACCTGAAAATTGCTAAATAACTAAAAAACAATAACCTCAAATTACGCAGACAACTTAAAGAATGATTTTGATCAAGCATTGTAGTCACCACGTAGAATTAAAGAAAAGAATTCCCTTTGTTCAGATTTTTTCCAAGCTACTGCACATATAAATTCTTTTATTTCATAATAATATTCAATTATTATATTGTAATGAATTTAGGGTAAATTCATTAAAAATGAATTAACATATGGATTAAATATGTAAAATTAAAAATGTAAAACATACTTCATTCCAGAAAGCCTTAACTTACAAGAAAAAGCCTATTAAAAAAAAAAAGTAATATTTCAATTCTTCTAAAGATGTTACCAAATTAATAAGTAGAACAATTAGAGAGTAAGGGATTAGGAGTGGGTGTTTCAGTATGTTGCAAATAATTGATTTTTTTTTTTAAATGCAACATTGATATTAAAGTCAAAATTAAAAGAATTAAAATATACGAGGGTAATTCAATTATTATCCGCAATATAGTTATAAAATTTTATTGTAATCAAATAGGAAACTTACAAGTACATCATTTTTCAAC
>JAAAKQ030112854.1:11527-32368 GCA_010016005.3 Zanna intricata
ATTTGTCTTACTAAGCCATCTCACACAATCACTCACTCTTTTCGCTCGCTTAATCTTTCTCTCTCTCTCTCTCTCTCACACTCTCACTCTCACTCTCACTCTGGTTAATGTGCATTCTAAGAACAATTCATCTGTGCATGTTTATATTTATGTTGACTGCCCAGTGTAGAAGTGTAGTTGAAGGCGTTTAGGCAGCTGTGCGTGTCTGTTATTATTGCATGTTTTGACGGCGAGTTTGGAAGCTGTAAGCTACATCATAGCGAACTCTATAAACATAAATCTGATGCCAAAACATAACGTGTCAATGGCGGGTTGGCACGCTACCAGATGCATGACAAAAATCGTCAAATCAATATTTTCTTCGCTTCTAGTCGCCATATCTTCCTCTATCATCAATCAATTGGACTTTCCACTTTTTTTTCTTATTACCGAGTAGAGAATAACTTTAGATTCGGTCCCTAGTGTAGTCTACTGTCGTTAACTAAAAAAATAAATTGTTGCTGTACGTGTCAATACCAAAGCGAACGAGATGATTGGGGAAACTTATTTTTTCTCGGGAACATAAAACAGATCTTTTTTTTTTTTGTCAGATAGCAAAAAACGACAGAGGTATTTCATTTTATTCTCCATTTAAAAATATTTAAATTTTTTTTTAAAATAACAGGCATAATGTACCTGTTATTTTTAAATAAATTTATTTGCCATTAAATTTTTAAGTATTGACATTTATATCTAAAAAGAAATTAGTTTTGATTATTTACTTTTACAACAACCAACAAGAATATTGAGTGAATTTTACGATTAAGTTCATAAAAAAAAAAAAAACATTAAAATATGAATTTGAACATTTAAATTTGAATTCCATATTTCTTTTTAAAATATTGAAAGAATTGCACAGGAAATAGCTAAAAATTTTCATTCTAGCAAATAGCATTCTCGTTATAATGTTAACAGTCGTAATTACTTTTTACGTAATTAACATAATTCAGATAATTAAAATTTATGATATTTCTGTTTTAATTTTATTATTATGATCTTAGACATAATTTTACAATTACTTTAAAAAAATTATCAAACCTTCAGAAATGTTTAAAGAACTTAAAAAAGAGTTTGGTAAGGAAATATTGACAAACATAAGCATCTATAAATGAATAGAATTCTTTAACACGGTCGATTCTAATAAAAAAAGAACTGCAATCTTGCAGTCCGCAAACAACAATAGAAAAATTGGCTGACAGAATTAATATGATTATTCAAAGTAATCATCAAATTACAGTAGGAAATGTTACTTCTACACTCAATTTCAGAGTTTTCAATGTGAATATTATTATCAGAAATCAGTTTTATCTAGCGGAAAGTATACGCACGTTAGATTTCACGAATGTTAACCGGTGAACACAAACAAAC
Organism: Zanna intricata; assembly: GCA_010016005.3. Lineage (NCBI taxonomy): Eukaryota > Metazoa > Arthropoda > Insecta > Hemiptera > Fulgoridae > Zanna > Zanna intricata. The sequence continues at coordinate 12,935 of JAAAKQ030112854.1, forward strand.
ACCTCTGCAGGTGGCGCAATCATTGTTATTACAAAATAAAGGAAAAGGCGATATTTCTTTACAGTTTATATTATTACTGATGAAACTTGAGTACCCTATTCTACCATAGCACAGTACAATACCATAACATAGTACAATAGCAAAATCCTTCATCTTCGAAACCGAAAAAAATCAAAAACCATTTTTTCAGCAGGGAAAATTATGACTTAAAGATATGTGAAGTGTTCTGCACATTGATTTCCTAACAGAGCAGCGCACTACAACGCCGAATATTAATCAGATTTAGTGAAGGGTTCAATAAAAACCACCATCCAAAACAAAAGGAAAAAATCAACATTCCGTCTTTTTTACACAGAATAATGCTGGCCCTCATGTAACAACTCATACAATTGCTAAAATTTATGAATTAAAGTGAATTATTCTGCAACATCCCCTCACAATCCAACATTGAACTCCCTCACTTCATGTGTTTGAACGTTTATAAAAGGTTTAAATACAAAAAAGTTATGTTCCAATGAAAAAGTAATTGAAGCTGTTCGAGAGTTAGCATCAATAGGAATTCTTTTTCTGAAGAAATATGGAGGCTACTCGAAAGGAGACCCCTGTGGATTGAAAATGAATGAAACCAAGTTGAAAAATAACAGTATGTAATTTATTTGTTTTATGTTGTTTTATGAATAAAATATAGATTATATTTAAACGCTTCTCGTATATCAAAATAACCTGCAATTCAAATTTGACTACCACTAATTAACGTACGCCTCTTACATATGTTGGTAAACTTATCTCGAGAAAGATAAAAATAATATGACCGTTAAACCGTTATCCTTACCCACAAACAAAGTCTAATCACTCCCTAATAATAAGTTAATATTACTCGCATAAGTTAATATAAGTATAATAAGTTAATATAATCGCATTAATAAAAAGTTTCCTTTTTTTTCTCTTTATAACTACTTTTAGAAAATAGTACAAAACATTAGATAGTTGTTAAGGGAGCAATTATGACAAATTAATTTTTTATTACGCGACTACCCAAAAATGAGTGTTAATATATTTAGAGCGTATGTATGAATATTTGTTCCACCGTAATAGCTCAATGGCTGAACTGATTTAAATGTATTACCTCGTGTTGAAATCCTTACGAGCTTCCACAAACTGTCTTTGTAGAGTTTGATAACAGTATGTTTAGGGGTAATGCTCTCAGCATTGAATTGAGGATTGAACCCACTATTGTTCGAATTTGATGCTTTAGGGGGATAAGGCAAAGTGGAACGGCATATGCTGTCACTAATGTAGTGATGGGCTGTGGCGGTGCATAAACTACAAGGCACTACTCTAGATAGAACTGTCGTAGACCTGAGCATTCACATCTTTGCCAAGGGCTAGGCCTACGCAACACTGGGTAGTGTGAGACAATAGGGGAGTATAGGAGTTTTTTTTTTTTTTTTTGTTTCACCTCCGGAATCACCGATAGGTTATATCTTCAGAGGATGAGATGAACGAATTATAGCGTGTGTGAAAAATGCCATGCCTGACCAGGATTCGAACCCGGGACCTCAGGATGAAAAGCCGAGACGCTACCACTCGGCTACGGAGGCCGGCAGGAGAGTTATTATTAAGTAACTAATTACTATTATTAATTAATTGTTATTAATTGGAGAGTCATTAGTTCTTTGGATCCCGGAAAATTGCTGCATATAAAAAGTCTCTCGAAGTACTCAATCGCTTAAGAAATCTGTAAGTTTTATTTGGTATACGCCAATTAAATAGATAAATTAAAATGTCTGCAGTTTTCTGATTTGGCTCAGTACCTAAAATACGTTATGTCCATAAGTTTTCGAATCGTGAATTTTTCTCGATGATTACTAAAAAGTATTAAATAATAAAAACAATTATACAAAAAACAATTACACGGCCAAAAAATAAATTAAAAATAAAAAAGATAAGTAAATCGAACTAAAATAAAGAAAACAAGGTATGGAAATAAAGGACTGAACATCGTTATGCAGTACTTAATTAAATTCAATAATGAAATAATTTAATCTGTTTAAATATATTTTTCATGTTGCAGAAATAGCAGATATTTATGATTGTCTAATGATTAAGTTCTTATCAAATATTACATCGAAAAGAACATTTTTTCCTTCAACGAAAATATTTAAATGCAGTCGGGGGCTCTAAATAGTTTTATACGAAAGAGCTATGAATAGTAATTATTCTATTTTATAGATCCCCCCCCCCGACTGAATTAAAAAATTTTTTTTCAAACACAAAATTTTCTTATCGATGTAATACTTGATAAGAATTTAATTATTTGTCAACATCAAATGCCTGCTACTTCTGCAACATGAAAAATATAATTAAACAAATTAAAACTGTCTGAAAAAAGTGGATTGATCATTCATTAACTTAAGTAAATACTACATAATGATGTTCAATCCTTTATTTCCACACCTTGTTTTCTTCTTTTTTTTTTTTAGTTTTTTTGTAGTTTTTTTAGTTCGATTTATTTTGTTTAAACTTTATAGTTTATTTTTTTGCAGTCGTGCTTTTTTTAATTTGTATAACTTTTTTTATTATGTAAAAAAAATATGAAATAAAATTTTTATTATAGAAATAAGCATTTTTTATTAATTTTATTTTTAATTTAAATATGATAAATTTTTGTCTGAATGTTTTTTAAGAAAAAATTTATTAATTCTGTTCAGTTTTGCTCGATAACAAAGTTCGTAAATTCATGGTAGGGTAACATGCTTGCTTTATGGTCATTAGTGTACTAAATAATGTGGCATTATTTAGGAATTATAATAGAGCGATACAATATACTCTGTGCTTTGTTTCAATGATACACATTACAAATCCGTCCACCTGTATGATACAGAGAGAAATGTGGTTTGGGTTGTGCGCGATTAATTTCTAGTATAGATTTACATATTTTGTAAATGAATTTTATTCCAGTTACATTAAACGTAATATTTATTATTTAGGTCGGTAATTACTATTTATTTTGTTTTATATTAGAAGTAAATTTGAGGAATTAAAATATTATTTATTTTCTAAACAATATTTTTAAATTGATTTCAAAGTATTTCAATGTTCTTTCTACATAAAAGCAAATATAGAAAGGCTCTAATCAAAATTCCTATCCACATTTTATACAACTTCGGTAACAACAGTTTTTTTTATTCATGGAAGCGAATCAACCATAACAGAGCTAAATGAAAAATTTTGAGGTTCAGAAATTTAAAAATTATTAGAGAAACAAACAGGAACGGGTTATTGGTTACAATACCAAATGTCCAGTGAAAGTGGTATTAAAAATATTTTTTCCTTTATTGTAAACGTCCATCAATACACAGAATATATTGATAATCGTATTAAAATTTGGGACTGATAATTACTGTACTATAGTCTGACCTGATTCTTGTGCAGATTATAAATAACTCTCCTTTCTTTAGATTGTTCATTAAATTATAAATATACTATTAACCGACTTCAAATGTGTTAGGGTATCACGTAAGTGATCCGGCGCGGAAGATCAAACGCTATGAGAGTAAATCAAAGCGCATATTAGCGAGGTATTCGGGACAAACAATTGTTTTATGGGCTTATTTTCAACCAAAAGCTTTTTTTTTGGGGGGGGGGAGGCGATAAAGAAATTCATTAACATTCCTACAATGAATTTCTTTTGTTGGTTTGGTATATGTAGACCTACGTATAACATTTTTAGCTCGAATATCTCAAAAATTTCATTCATGTATAAAATTTTGTGGCTCGATAATCACCAAAACTACTACATCAATTTCATTAAAATTTAGATCTGCTGTATTAGTGTATCTCATGTTGTGATGTGAGAATTTTATGAAGATTGGTTGAGTCATTAATCGGATTCGCTCAGTTTAAGATCAACAGTAGAAAAATTAACCTCAGTTTGAGGTTGTTAATTTTGCATTGGTATATGTTTCATACACTCTTATGAGTGTATCATAATGATGATTGAATTTAAACTTCACGCTTATTTATTAAAAATAATCCCATGTTTTTAATTACTCCATCAAATTACGGTGTCAATTATTTAATTATCTTATAAACAGAAAATTTATTTTAATATTTAATTTAAAAAATTATACCTATTTTAAAATTCTCATTTAATTTACAGTTTTTATATTTCTTGTGCAAAAACGTATACAAAATAATTATGGAATAAATACTACACAAAATAAAATAAAAGTCGGTCTTCTTGCTCAGTTCTAAGCAAGAATCTAACTTTAAAACTTTTAATATTTTTAGGTAACAGATTATTATTGGTAGCTGACGAAATAATTTGCATAACGAAAATGCTTCAACAGGAAATATAAGAAAATAATCTGTATTAAAAAGATAACTACTCAATTTGTAAATTTATTCTGTTTTTTTTTTATGTTATTATTACGTTGTTTTTGATAATCCATAAAATTATGTGGGTTATACTTTTAGTTGATAAACATAATTACTAATTTACAACAAAAATTTACAGGAAAAAACAGCTAACGTTTTATGTGACCTAATCATTTAATAAACTTACGGTTGTTGCAAGGTGGAGTCGCAGTTCGTCAGTGTGTCGCAATGATGAAGCACGGGGACTCCCCGAACTCTGGTAAATGAAGCCCCAAAAAAAAAAAAAAAATTAGTGGGGGATAATTGAGATAATATTAAAGGACCCGGTCTCGGCCCCTGGGGCGGATATCGGGGAAGATTTTTAACCTCCTTGACGGAGAGGTCGGTTCCCGACCTCTCCGTCAAGGAGGTTAGAAACTATAAAAGGGCATAAATCAAGACCCTGTCCCTGCGGCGGCGATGGGGGACTTAGTCCTGAATTAGCTGGGGCTGGTCTCCCTGTTGCCAAAGTTAGAAGCCGAGGCACAATGAGAAGATCCGAACCGGCGGGGCTGTATTGCCATGCCGGATGTACAGCCGTTAGAGTGGACAAACTCCTCCTCGGATTGCGTAATATATAATTGTTGGTCCGATCCGGGAAGAAAAAAAAAGGTTGCTGCAAATTAGAAATTCGTTAAAAATTGATTATAGTTTCACTTTAATACAGAAAGCTAATTATCCACAAAATTAAGATTTGACAGCAATCTTAATCTCTACCAAAATCCAATATTTTTGAACTCATTTTATTGTAAAATATATATCTTTCTCAGCCTTAAAATTCATATTCTCTTAATCTAATTAAACTCTTTCTCAAATTTTCTCAGTTTCATATTTGTCATATTTTTTCATTCTTCTATCGTCTCTCACACTATGTATATCTGCCTGTTTACATGTGATTGTAATAAGAAATTTAGTTATTTCAAGTGTACTCATTAGAAAGAGTAAATAAATTTATTTTTCAACCAGACTTATTTTAATTCCCTTGAGTTTAAAGAACACATACCCTTCATACATATGCTCTACCAGCATTACTGCTGTCTTAATATTAAGACAGCTTCTTTGAAAACATTGAATTTTCATTTCAACTCCAGCAGATTTCTGTCATTTAATATTCAAAATCCGCATACGAATAAACTAAACAACACTTCGAGATGAATAATCATTTCAATAGAGTCATCAAAATCGAGTGCAAGCGTTGTACGCATGCACATACTCACACAAATACGTTAGTCTTATATTAGACCAGAGTGAATTCGTGAGAGAGGAGAATCCAAAATTCATTTATGCATTTTCATTGAATTTATTTAAATCATCTCAACTGTACTGCTCTAGCTCTTGAATACTAAATAACCTTATGCAGTACCATACTAAAGGGATTTTTTTTTTTTTTTTTAAATATGATGACAAAAGTGACGGCATTATACGTCAGTACAAACAAGCTGTAATTCTATTCTCAATATTCTTTAATTCAGTTTTAGTAAATATAATGCATACGTTTTTTAATTTGTATTGATTTTCAACAGCAGTTTTTTTTTTTTTAACTCAACAGTTGTTTATTACTTTTAATTTATTTGTTTAATTTAATATAGCACTACCTATTATTATTTATACTTCGTTCAAAAAATAAAATATTAAAATTTTACAACCGAAATTTTAAAGAAGTATTAATGTTTATTTAAACATGGATTATCGTATTTACCATAAACTGAATATGGATTCTAGAAAAAAATTAATTTAAGTGAAATACTGAACTTTTATTCATATCTATTTTATTAAACAATGTCCCTTCATCGAATGGTATAACAAAGAAAATTTTCAGTATGCCTCCACGGTTGTTATTTGGTTAAGAAAGCTAAATTTTCGACCCGTTCGTAAATGAAGAGCTAGGCGTTTTAATAATCTGCCATTATAATATAATTTCTTTTTTTTTAGTTCAAAAAATGATAACCAATTAATTACATTTTGATATGTTATCTAATATGCTTATTTACTTTGTTTATAAATAATGTTATCTAATATGCTTATTTACTTTTTTTATTAATAAACGAAAACGTTTGAAAATTAATTTTTTTTTTTTTGCTAGAATTTTTAGGAGAAAATTTTAATTTATTCTAAAATGCTGATTTAGAATTGCTTGTTTTATATTTCCAAACGTTACATATTTAAATTTTTAGCCCTGTATTATTGTATGTTTTAATTAGTTTAATTAAAAGAGTAATATTATGAATATATAAGATTTTATAAATATATTTCTTCCAGCAGCTGTACAGAAAATGTTAATAAACATAATCTTGATAAATAAATTAGAATCCCTACGGATGTAATTCAAAGTTTAAGTTTGTAAATGAAATTTTTAACATTGAACTAATGTAACTGTTTACAGACAAACTATCCGGTTAGGACACACTTCGTTTCCCCTTGACACTACTTTGGCACATCCTCAAATAAGGATAATAATTTTAACTTAGCCTAATTATTTACTGAAATTACTACTTAATTTGTCCAGTCAACTTTTAAAAGTAGTTTTTTAGCTGAGATCGAATAAACTACATCGGTTTTTATTTTTAATTTTCAACGATTTAAAACAGACGATAATCTCACTACAAGGTCGAAAGTTTTTTAATTTTCCGTAATCCCTTTTTTTTAAGACTAAAAAGAAATTGTTTAAAACAGCTAAAAAATCTATAAATTTTCAGATAAAAGAGTCGTAAATATAATAGTTTTTACATCGAATTAGAGAAATTTAATTTCTTTATTACCTGTAAATCAGGAAAAAATAGAAGTAGTATGAAATTAAATTTTAACAAATATCTGTACTTATAAGAGTTTTGTACTTGCAACTTTACGAAACTTTGAAATGTTAAATCCATCTTTGCATTACTAAAAGGCTATGATTCTAAGCAAATCTTATGCATAGCAGTTTATTTATGCAAATCAAACAGACACGTTCATCTACCGATAAAGTAGATATAAGTAGTCAAAATTAATAGAAAATTACCAACTTTTGTAATAATAAATTTAGAGATAGAAAGTGTTCAAAAGACGTTTACAAAAGAATAACAGTCTAAAGAATAAAGATAAACATTCCATCAGCAGATATTAGGGTATTAGTAAAGGTAAATATAAATTATAAAAATATATAACCTATATATTAACAGAAATTTACACGCCGGTGCGTGCGCGGGCGCGCACACACACACACACACACACATGCATATGTATAAGTTTCCCTAGTAGTAATGGTTTTTATTATTTAATATTGTTTAGTCAAGTAACCGGAAATAGGTGCAGTTAGTCGCGCCGCATAATCTGTAACAGTGGCTGTATTTTTTGAGCTAGCTGGGGCGTCATCGTCTCATCGTCTAGCTAGAGGCTCTGCCCTCTGATTAGACGGGAAAGACTCATCCCTTAAAAAATGGAAATTAAAAAAAAACCGAAAATGGATTTTAGATATTTATCTAAGGAGTATTTGTAAGCCCAAACTTACTGAATATCTCGTTTATTGTAGTCAGAAATGAGTAACATTTATAATCATTGTTTGATATATTTTTACCTTTCTTCACTACTAGATCAAATTTCGAAAAAATTTTAAATTGTTTTTTAGATATTCTCTTGAAGATTACATACACTTAAAATCAAATTTATATCTTCATTTGTTACCAAGGTATTCAAAAAATAATAAATTTAATCGTTACTCCATTTTTCCCCTTTTAACTATGAATTTCAAAAAATCCTATCGTAAGAACATGTGTACAAATTTTCAGAAAAATTTTTGTTGGGCGCTGATGAATCAGTTAGTCAGTCAGGACAGGTTGCTTTATAAGTAAGATCTGTACGTAATATGTATATGCTTTTATTAAAAATAAAACCTAAAAATCAGGGAGAATTAGATAAAATAGAAATTAGTTAAAGAAAGATATATGAAACAAGGAAAAGGAATGAGGGTCAGAAAAAGAGGAAGAACAATGCATTCTATTTCAATAAAAGATAAATTCACAGACACCGTACAAAAACGAAGAATATCCTTTTACAGACTTTTAAAAAGAATAAACTCTTAAATACTTACCATAAGGATTTTTTGACGAATATAATGGAGATAAAATTGACTTCACACGGTTCAAACAAATCAACGAACGTCTCAAAATTGCAGGTGTAAGAAATAAAAAAAGAACAAAAAAAATATTCAGAAAGAAAGTACTGAAAGCATCTAGAAAGGAAATAGAGTATGTAATAATAATAAACGGCCAGAAGAAAGAAAGAAACAACACGACTTGAAAATAAAAGAAAGCTGGAAGAAGACCAATCAGAAATCAGCTATTAAACTTAGTGAAAAATATATGTTTTTATTTTTTTCCGGTTTCTTATAAAATTGGATTTAACATTAACAATTAATATTTTCCGATGATGATGGAGTGTACTAGAAGTTTATATATGTTTTAAACAAGTCCCAGTGCTAATAAAGTAAAAATTAATTATAATTGATTATAATACAGTTAATTATAAAGGATGCAATATTATAAATTATTTGTGGATAATTAATAAATAGTAAATAATTACAAAAAACCTTATTTGTGAAATTTTTCTGAACGCCAATTTAACTGATTAAATAACTGTGTTTATAAGACACAAATAAACACAGCTGTTGACTAGGAGAGTTTTAAATTTTCTAATTTCAAAGCGGGAAGTTAATTTATACAAAATATAAACACGTCAAACTCTCCACTGGGACAAGTCACCATTTTCTAATACACATCTCTTGTATAGCATTGGAATAATAAAAATTTATCTTGAGAATGATAAAGATAACATGTATTAATAAAAATCATTGGAATGATTCCTATATTTAGACCAAAAAAATTTAGTAAAAGAAAGAATTTATTTTTTTTATGATAAAATATTTTATTTTCAGTTTAACTTTAAAATACAGATATGATTTTCCTTTTACTAACTCTTCTGTATCTACTATTTGTGATTTTATAAATTCATAGGTTTGGAGTGTTATTCTTTAGAGTTTTAGAATAAACTAAATTTTCTATTTAGGATTTTTTTCCCAGTAATTGCTCATCATAGATTTTCTTTTAAATTTATAATTAAAGGAATGGGAGGGTCATTTTAGAAAGTATAAATTAAAAAAATTTTACTTGAAAAATGATTTATCAACTTGTTTTCTTTAATTTTATAAATTTACTAGAACCGATAAAACTTTCATTTCTAGGCTGGAAGATTGCCAGCATATTTTTGAGATGACAATCTGTGTTCTGATTTATAAATTAGTTATATTAAAACCAAATCGATAGTAAAATTATTCTCTTACAGTGTCGAACACGCTAGCAGATTTTTAATTTTTTTATTTTATTTAATATCTTTTTTATATATTGGTATAAGTCAAAGTTTATTTAATTTGCTAATAAAGTCATGTGTAAAAAGTAATAGCTGAAGAGATAGCTCGAGTAAAATAAACAACATAAAAAGTAATTGAGAATGTAGACTGTAGTAAATACGTTGAGGTTAAAGATTAGCAGAGAACAAACAAAAAAAAAACGGTGAAAAAGTATCATATAAAAAAAAAGTAACTGATAACTCTAGAAAAAAAGTTTTCTTTGTTATATTTTTTAGTAATTCATAAAATTTCCGTATTAGCTAGCTAATGTATGTTTATTCATTAAAAATAACACTTGTTATTTTTCTAAAAGGAAAAAATTATGAAAATAGTTTCAATAATACTGAAAGAAAAGTTTTATGTTAATATCTTTTCATAAATAAATTTAAATAATAATTACAAATACTATAAAGCATTAAATAACACTAAAAACAAATTCAAGGACAGTATATGCGCATTGGATGAAATTGTGTAATGTAATTAACGGTAGCTGTCTACAAAGAATGTGTTTATATACGAGTACGTGCATGTTGATGAAAAAGCCTTTTTTAATAGATTGAAGTGTCACTACCGGTCATATTACAATGGATCTAGCGAGCTGTATATCATTAAAACAAGCAAACTAAAACCACAGTTATACGTATGTAAAGATGACATTTGAAAACACTGTGATGTTTAAAAATTTTGACAACTAGATAGGAGTAATTATAATCATATTTTTAGTATTTTATCAAAATAAGTAGTTTTCTATAGAAGATATATATGAAATCCATTTAAATTAAATAATAATAAAATGAAAATAAAATAATAATTGGTTTTAGGACGTAACATATCCATGCAATTAAAAAAATAAATATTTTTAAATTATTTTAAAGTGTTCAGTAACTAATACTTCTGAGAGGAATATTATTAGTGCCCCTCTCTTTGAATATACTTTGAAGAAATTAAATTCACCTGCTTATGATAACAGAATGTATAATGGATTGTTTTCAACAAAAAATAAAACGTTATATTACTGCGTTACGTTATTTATCACACAGCCTTTCAAATGATTGTAATTTATGTAAAGTATATACGGTACAAAAGACACCAGTCAGATTTCTTTCTCTGAGAGTAATAATATTCACTATTCAGCCAGCCCATGTGGTGAATAGTAAAGATGTCAGTTTTAGAGCTGAATATTGGTGCATTTTGGTGGTCTTGCCATTCTGGTATACACAGTACATTTGATTCAATAAGGACAACGAAACCATTTCATTTCTTGCTTTGCCTTGTAAACTTGGCCTATGATTTTATCAAACTTAGGATTGGTTATTTTATTTTCAGAACTAAGTTGTTGATATCAGATCCTATATATATTACGATTATGACACTTAACATGTAAAGGTTACATGGATATAATTAATTTATTATATCTTTTTTCTTTTCTTGTTTAGCCTCCGGGACTATCGTAAGGTATTACTACAGAATGAATTAGGATGATATATATGAATGTAAATGGACTGTATAGACTTGTACAGTCTCAGGTCGACCATTCTTGAGATGTGTGGTTAATTGAAACCCAACCATCAAAGAATAAGTGTCCTGGGTCGGGGTACTTCTGAGGACATATGGGGGCCCCTCGAGGTTTGAGAGGGTCGCGTGGGCAGGAGGGGGGAGTTAGGGTGCATGCAATGCGTACTCGGCCCCGGTAATAGGATTAGGTGTAGGGACGGGAAGGGCTGCTCCCCTGAGGAGAGGCATTTCGAACTCCACAAGCGGAGGATCAGGATGCTCCAATGACAGAAGGAAAACCCCGATGGGGGGGTTCTTTAAAGACGCAATGGGTCAATGACTGCCACGACACTGACCTCGTGTCGCTGCCACGACACGAACCACGGAGTGGTTGATGACATGCCTAACGTTGGTTCCAGCTGCTCATTCGGTGTTTAATAAATAATAATAATAATAATAAACCATCAAAGAACACAGGTATCCATGATTCAGTATTAAAGTCCATAGAAAAATAAAAATTGCCTTTACTAGGATTTTAACCCTCGACTTCGAAATCATCTTATTTCCGAAGACGATTCACCACTAGACTAAACTTATGGGTTAATCTATTACATACGAAGAATGTATAAAGTGCAAGTTATTGTTTTTCTAAAGTAACATTTCAAAAACTAAATATTATTAAAATAAATGATTTCATTACAAACATGGTTTAAGTTACCGACTGAATATAAAAATTTTACATAACAAAGAACTTTCAAAGGCGGGACGCCTTTATTTTCTTTATTTTGAGTAAGAGAGCACTGCAAAAAAAAATTTTCAGATTGCCCTCTACACCACGACATCTCACTAGTGTTTCAGTATTAAATATATCAGTCCTAAAAATTTATTGAAACATTCCGGTTCAGAGTAAAATATTGGCATACTGCGTTGATACCATTACTCTTTATCACAGTGCAATCTCTTAAAATATGCTAAGTCTGGCATGCTCCTTTTTTAAATTGGAAATGTTTTTGAGTAGTGATATCAGCGCTTTTTACATTAAATATCTTAATTCAAGCAAACAATATTTAAAGAGACAAAACTTGGTTTAATCGTTTTTAATATAAGCATTTTTTCCCTGAAATTTTCGAGTATTAATTAGTTAAAAAGGAATATTCTTCATCCGTAAAACACAGATTATAATACTTTTTATATGCGATTATTCAGAAATGAGTATTGTTCGTTCATGATTAATATCATGAATAGATTCATAAAACTCGTCAGTTTTATGATAAACCTCTTGTCTGAAGCAAATACAAAATCCAGCAACAGCAAAGTGAAATGCGTAAAACTTCTCTAGACTTGTATAAATACTTCTGCTTCTCGACACTGGAACAACGGGGAAAATGTGAAAACCACGCCCACTAATGATCAGAGTTCAAAGTTTAATCAAAAGAACTAATTGAACAATTTTTTAAGAATTTTTCGATTAATATTCTTCAGGTAATACAAATTTAAATATGTAACAAATTTAAAAAACAAGTAATTTCACATAAAATACTTTCGGTAGTTTTTTTTTCTGGCGTTTCACAACCTTCTGGTAGTATCAATCCTATTTATCTTTTATCTGTTTAGCCTCCGGAACTACCGTAAGGTATTACTTCAGAGGATGAATGAGGATGATTTGTATCAATGTGAATGAAGTGTAGCCTTGTACAATCTCAGGTCTACCACTCCTGAGAAGTGTGGTTAATTGAAACCCAACCACCAAAGAACCCCGGTATCCACGATCTAGTGTTCAAATCCGTATAAACATTTTTACCTTTACTAGGATTTGAACCTTAGAACTCTAAGTATCAATCCGTTAATCAATCAGTAGTATCAATCCGTAAAATGTGAATGTTACGCCTTTTAAAATATAAATATTACAGTTTAAGATAATAGGATATTTTATCATCATCATTATAATTTTATTTTTCTCTAAATTTGAGTTCTACTCTATTTAACCGACTTAGCTATTTGAATCTTATTTATAATTTCACTGCTCCTGTCTTTCAATTCAACTATCATCTTTTTATTGTTTTCCATTTTATATTTCGCTATTCTTCTATTGTTTCTACTACTTTCTTTTATTTCTCTCGACTTTTCATCAATTACTAACCGTTCTTTTGTTATCATTATTTTCAAAACCCACATTTAAAATTTCTTTCTGTCACTTGTAAGGAGTTTAAAACTGTCAATTTTTTTTCTACGTAGAAATTTCTTTTTTCTTTATATATCATACGTTCCATGTTTTTGTTCATAATTTGAACTTAATTTTTTTACATTTCTTTAGTGAAGGTTTGAAAACCTCATACACCTTTACTTGTTGCCCCTCTTACCATTTAAATATGTCTCCATACTTTTTTTATCTCCTAACATGATAAGTAATTTATTCAGTTTATTTTTTTTATCATAAGTTTTTTTTTTATAGTCTATGAATGTAGCTAAGTACTCGGCTGTATAAGATTACAGAATTAAGCATACTAGTGAAGAACGATATTTAAAGTAATTTAAACGATTTGGGAAATTAGATTAGTTCTAAATCTCTTTTATTTTTCTTTGGCCTTTTACAAAAAATAAACCTTCGATCCAAATTTTTTTCTCCAATAAATAATAGAAATATCTGGAATTAATTTAAGATATATATATATATATTTAAATCTAGTGACTGATATCAGACGATTATCATTCAGCAATTTTAGGATAAAAGTTTTAATCCGATTTTTAAGCAACTTTTGATTGTGATACAATGATCAAAAGTGTCCTTCAGTTACACTGATTTACGTACAGAGCTATTAAAAATTGTTTAAAGCAGATAATTTTTTTAGCAAAAAAAGGAATATCCAAATTCAATAATCATACCTAAAAGTAATAAGTACACTCACAATCACATTTATTTACTCATGATCAGATCTAATCAACGATCAGAAAATTCATCATCAGCTTACGTATTTATAACATTATATTTTCCTAAATTTATAATATTATTAGTTATTATTATTATTTGACTTACTCATATATTTTATATGTGGTTGGTCGTAACTGAATACCATCCATCAATATTGTCACAACGATGGATGTGAATTTTAATAGGATAATTCTCAGTGGGACAGTTAATAAACTGACTGAAAGAACATGAACAAAATATTTCTGTATTATGTTCAAATTTTCTCTTTTTATTAACATATAATTGATCTCTTATTAAAATAAATTATTACTTTTTAAGGTTTTTATAAAAATATTAAATTATTTTAAAATTAAATAAAAATTATTATAAAATAAAGTTTTAATAAACTAATATTTTACTTATTTTAACTAATTGATATTGACTTCTTAAATATAAAATTTACCCTTTTTTTTTTTTTTTTTTTTTATAAATGTAATAAGAATTTAATATTTATATATAAATTAATAGCAAATTATTTCAGCCTATTAATTAACTGGAAAATTATACAAACATTTTAGAAGAGGATAGAATTTTATTAACAAAATTTTCTTGTGTTATAAAAACCTCTTAATTATAATAGTAAATTTGTTTGTAGGAATAATAAATGTATTACTTTACCTTAAGACTGTTAATAATACAAATTTGTATAGCCTTATTCTTTTGAATAAACCCTGAAGCGGCAGATTTAATGAGCAAAACTCCAACGCTATTAAAATTAAAACAAACGTTTTACCTTTATAAATAATTAGTGAAACGAATCTTGATTATAATTATAATTTCAAAGAAAGAACTTTGGTATTGAAAAATAAAACCCAATCGATACTGATCTTTTAGATACATTGTTTTGAAACCCTACTTATTATTTACTAAAGATTTTTTTGCCAAAAAAAATGTTATAACGATGAGACATTAGACAAAACAAAAGAACAAAGATCATATTACTGAAAGTAAGAATCGAATTTAAATTTAAAATGAATTTTTTAACTGAACAGAAAGCGAGTAAATATTTATTGCGATAGGAATTGGTAAATTTGATTGTACAATATTTCATAAAATTATAAATACTTATTACCAATAAATACTTATTATACTTATTACCGATAATAAAGTACATGTATAATATTTATTGTAGAGTTTGGATTTAATATAAAACTACTGATTGTTAGAATTCTAAATACTAGAATGAAATGTAAAATCAGTTTTACAACTGAGATTAAATTGAAATGAGAGTGAAAGGAAATCACTTTTTACAATTGAAGTGAAGTGAATTGTGAAAACAGATTTTACCTGAGAATAGTAGCCGTGATTGTTTTGGGTTTAAATTCAATCTGCGTAATATTTATTAAAAATTAATTTTTTTTTTTTTTTTTTGTATTTGTTTGGAAAAATAAACAGAAGTGATCGTCTTTTATTTCTTCTTTTTTTTTTTACAAAAATAAATAATTATTAAAGTTATTTCTATTAGGCTAATAAGTAATAGTCCTTAATAGAAAATTATTATTTTGGGGGTTTAATGGCAGAAATGTTCAACTAAGCTATAACCTATTTATATTTCTTAATTTATTGATTGCAGTTCTGTTGATTTTATCATTCATCTGTCTGTCTTTAGTTCCTTAGAGAAAAATAAGTCCAAAATGTTACAACGGAAAAAATATACTATTCAAGGGCAGTGAGGAAAATTGAACAGGTATGTAAAAATAATTTTAGGTTTAAATAATATTTGGAGATTACAGTGCAAACAAAAGAAGTTAAATATTTTTCCAAATCCAGACATGTAGGATGTTAAATGAATAATAAGAATTAAAGCAAAATTCCTACGATTCTGTTTCACCTCAGTTCGTGGTCAGTAAAGAAGCAAGAATGATATCAATAAATCTGTCACTTCACCTTTATTTTCACTGAAAATTTATAAACAAAAATCTTGAAATAACTCGCATTACTTTTTTTTCTTATTTTATCATAATTTAATTTCACACAATTTTACCTCCTAATAGAAATAAAATGTGTACAAATATAGAATTTTTGAAGCATTTTTAAATAAAGATTAGCACTTGAATGGATGGCACTAGATGTTGAACGACCAACAACCACGAAAAGGACCAAAGACTGATAATATTATCTGGATAGGATTGATAATATTATCAAGTACATTGTAAGAATTGGCAGAAGCTCCCGCACAAGACCGTATTAGTTGTAAATATTTGTATATATTTAAATTTATTTATCTTTATTAGTACTTTGAAGTAAATCAGAACTAGTTCATCAGGAGAGAGATTTAATATATTTATAACAACTTATAAGAAGTTACTGTCCTCCCAATAATATGAGTAATACGTTGGAACAAATTCAGTTTGCTAAATTTGAAAAATAAATTCTATTATCTAATAAAATTCTACCTCATAAAAATTCAAATTTCCTACGACGATAAAGAACCTAGAGATCTTATTTTACTGAATTTTCAAATTATATTTATATTTTTTATTTTTATATTTATATTTTGTTCAAATTATATTTATTCACTAATATTGTAAAATAAAAATTTTTGATAATACAGTTTACATGTTGATTGAAAAATAAATTAAAAATTTTAATAAAATATGACAAATTAGGAAAAAGTGAAATTGTATTATCAATATCGCAACATAAGCAATATTGCTTATAGGTATTAATTAACTGAGGAGATACTGCTACAACAATCTTACTTTTTTTTTAACCTTAAAATATAAGTTAATTTAAAACCAAGTAAAAAATTAAATATTTAACAGTGTACTGGAACATTATGTTCCAGTAATAGAAAAATTTGAGAAATAAACGTTTTAAAGGTAGAATGAAACGTAAAGGGCGAAGTATCTAACGTCTGTTAAAGATTAAGATCTCTGAGAAAGAGCTTAGCAACAAAACTTTTCTTTCATTACATCTCTCCTAAAGATCCTGTCTAAGAAAAGCAGCAGTTGACATTTTAAAACCGAAAACCTATGAAAAAAAGTACCTTGTACAAATAATAATAAATATTACTGTAAAATTTCATAAAAATCTCAAATCGCATTTGTCCATAACGGTATCGTAAACGTACAAATAAAGAGACGCTTATTAATAAATTTTGAAATATGAATAAAACTTCCCTTCAATGGATTAATAAAAAAACTGAAATATCTTGTTCATAACAAACAAAATTTTAATTTTTTACTAATATCAATTTTGATACAGTAATTTGGACAATTAAAGAATTAGCATATACTATCTCAAGTAATAAATTATTGTATACACTTGCAGATCGTACAAATTAATGGCAAACTCAGTTTATTCGACATGTAACAACAGATCTCTTCAAGGAGATAATATAATTTCTGATTATATTAACTATATTTTATTTATGAAACAGTTACATACAATGACAATTCTGTGCATGTTAATATTGATTGTTATTCTGCACATATTACGTTTCAGCAATGTGTAGAAGTTTTACTTCTCTCCACCTAGTAAAATGACTAAATTCATAAAATAAAGTCTTATCTTAACTTACATTTTAACTAAATATAAATTAAAAAACAAAAAATCTTTTTAAATAGAAACTAAAAAATAAATCTTGTAAATACTCCATAATACTGCTAAGGAATACTAGCTAGACTATATAATTAAGCCGTGCGAAAATGTGATTAGGTTCTTTTTTATGAGAAAATAAAATAATGGTTATTTTCAGGTTGTATACAGTATTTTTTGCACCTTTTTATTCATTTTCTTGATATCAAGTCTTATTTTATATTAAAAATCACAATTGGTCTCGACGAGCTGCAGCCCATCATCAGCATAAGCGACGATACGGCAGCCACTGGGCAAAGGACACCGCATCAAAGAGTCAAACTCCACCATCCAGAGAAGGGGGCCTAAAACACTGCCCTGAGGACATCCATTAGACAGTGTTTTTCCAACCACAGAATCCCCGTCTCGAAGGACGAACGTCCTGTTGCTGAAATAACTTGAGAGAGTTGCAATCTCATCCACCGTACATCGACGCCGCTGCAACTGATACAGGGTAGAGGGCCACCACAAATTATTAAATGCCCCGGATATATCTAAAAACACACCTAAGACATACTTGTGTTCGCTGGAGGTAGCCAGATCCATAACACTCAGAATGGATCCTCCGTGCTCCTGTCCGGCCGGAACCCATACTGATTCTCATGGAGCAAACGCTCCTCAGTCAACCTATCTGATTCGAAGATATAGAATCTTCTCGAAAATTTTCCCTATCATCGGCAAGAGCGTTAAGCGCCGATAGGAACTCGTAACAGTCGGGTCCTTGTTGCCTCCTTTACACAGCAACTTCAAAACTTCTTGCTTCCAACATACCGGGAAACACCCAGCAAAAAGCAATTTTATTATACAGCTTGTACGTCAATTTTTTCCTATTTCTCAAAAACTTCAAAACATGTTCGATAGTTGATCTATCGCTACAAACAAACATGAAAACGCAATCGGCTAAAACTTCTCAGAAAGTCATCAAAAGAATCACACTTGACAAATTTCATAAATATTTATTGTACTTGCCAGCTGTGAACTTTCCGAACGATTCTGGTACAGGGTCTCTGTGGGGAATGTATGAAGAACGACTTCTAGGACGAAATATTAACCTTATGGCTACGTCTGGTAAGCATGTCTTACCAGTAAACACCAGTAAGAAGGTGTTCAGAAGAATCGTAATATCTCGAGACACACTCATCAGTCTTCCTTGTATCTTGTTCCTTTGATTCTATGATGATCCTTTGTTAATCACTTCTATTTACTTAGTTCTTTCCTCTTTGCTGTTCTAAGTATTAAAGATATAGTACTGAAAATAGAAACTGAGTATTGTTTACATGGAGTACGTTTTGATGAGAATAGATCATTTTAAATCGACCACAAACATTTAAATAGCATATAAATAATTCAGCAACTTTAATAACCTGTGTTAAATTTTTCCAGTTGCAAAACATAAAAATGTTCTACTGCATCGTTTTAATAGTACAACATCCCCACCCCTTACTTCGGGCTAGACCAAAACTTAGTTCCCAGACTATATGGTTGCAAAGTCTCTCTCTCACTCTCTCTCTCTCTCTCTCTCTCTCTCTCTCTCTCCCTCCCTCCCTCCTCTCTCCCCCCCCCTCCTCCTCCTCCTCCCTCCCCCTCCTCCCCC